>CAAKHF010000084.1:47844-79867 GCA_901007745.1 Hippocampus kuda
TTGTGGCAGGTCAAGAAGCTGATTCGACGGCATGATTATTGCACAGCTGAAGCCTACTACACTTTGTCTGACAGATTCAATTAATGTGATTTCTGGATTCAACAAATGTGTTGCCTGTGAAATTGAATTCAGTTTTCCCAAAACTGTCATTAGTCACAGTTTATTTATTCATTTATTTATTTTGTGCCTTAAATTAAACTGGTATTTAGAAACTGCATTTTGTATTTCCTTGGGTAGTCTCTGTCATATTAAAATTGGTTTGATGAACTGAAACCTTTGTGATAAATACGCAAAGAACACAGAAATATGGAAAAGGGCAACTACGAATTGCTATTGCATAGCACTGTAGGCTCCGGGTGAGGATAAGTGGAAAAGAAAATGGATGGATGGATGAATGGAAGAGCTCTCAGGATCATTCTACCGTGGTTATGTATTTAATTCAACTGGTTAAAAGGGGATTACCTGCATCAAGTCTAATTTTAAATCCTAATTCCTGCTGAATTTTTTGGGTAATTTTAGATGAGGAAGAAGACCTGGAAAATACCTCTTGGTCTAGTAGGGGAAATCCACATGAATGATTGATAGTCACTTGACTCCATTTAAATAATACATCAGTCGTGTCCTTGTAGCATTTATTTTTGTTGGAATTGTTCACTCGGGGGGGAGTGGCTCATTTTTATTGAAAGGATTCAGAGGAGTGCAGCAAGGTGAGTGCCTAAAAAGGTTGTGCATGTCCATGTGTGTATCGGGAGATGTGTGGAGGGGGGCAGGGAGTGTCTGCTGTCACCTCGCATTAGGGGCGTGTGGTCCAGCTTTGCCTACCCCCAACTCCTCTGCTTTTCTATGGCACTGCCCTTGCGTCGCTCCATGTCAAGGCTCAGCGCGGCCACAACAGTGTTTCAGTCTTCAACGCGGGAAAAGCGTCCTAATTCTCATCTTGATAGAACATGTCAGGGGGCCGCTTTTTGTTTAATGGTGTGAGCCAGCTCTTGTGATGAACAGTCGCTGCGTTCGACGGCGCTTGAACATTTCTTCTGCACTGCAGTGCAAATTAAATTTGCTTCACTCGTTCGTGTAAGTTAAAGATGGCAGTGTTGAATGTATTTCAGTTGTTGGTTGATTTGTTTTATCCTCCTTTGAGAACCCCGCCCCTCCCCACACACACACACACGCTTTTGTAAACAATATGTTTATCTCACGGGCTTCCTCATCTCCATATTCAAATTCAGTTTCTAATTTTGTCCAACGTATTCCCTCTGAAGATATTTCAAGCAGCCTGATGAAATAAAGATCAATCGATGTTTTTGTCAGAGCCTTCCACTGTGACTGCATGTTGAATCGTGTGAAGGAATAAAGAAATCAAAGAGTGTGCACCGTCCCCAGCGGAACGCTCCGGACGTGTTGGGCGTCTCGCTACTCCACAGGTGCTGACACAGTGGAGAATTTCTATGGCAGCCTGAGATAAAACACATCCTCTACCGGACTGATAGGTTTTCCATGTGATCTCATTGCGGAATCCTTAATTGCTGTCTGTTGACAGTAATTATGTTTGTAATGAAGTATACTTTGGCAACGTCGCAGATGTTGCAAATGCCTTGAGATTTGAAGCAGCAGTCTTTGGAGGTATAAAGCGACTGGTAATTGGGCCTAGCAGTAAAAATAGCATTTCACAGATGACAATAGTTAGCAGCCAGGTAGAGGTGTGTGTGCTCTGGATGAAAATTATATCCTGAAACGGGTAATTCTATATCTACATACAACAAGTTGTATCACAATATCGTGTTTTGTTCTTTCAAACAATTGAAATTAATGGCAGTATTCTGAGACCTTGTCTCTGTTTATTTATAAAAGAACTATTTATTTATTTATTTATTGATTGATTGATTGTTATTTTATTTTAATATATATAGACTACACAATGAAATGGGTTGGTTTTTTTTGCAGCATACAACCTAAGAACTATTTTGCAATGTCCAATAACACTGACCCCAGTCTGCTGTTGTTATTGATTAAAAAAATGCTTTTCAGCAAAACCCTGATAGCTACAAACTCTATTAATGTACTTACAACCAGCTGTCTGTCCTACTTGTTCGTAGTTGAATGTCTACTGTCGAGAAATAGGATAACGTGCTTTGAGGGAAATGTCTGATTCTGATTAAGGTAATCCCATTTTTTTTTACCGCCCAACAAACCAAAAGACACCACACATGCAAAACTAAACTGTACTATTGCTAATTGCATCATTAGTAAGTTGCAAATGGTTTCTGGTTTTGTTATAATGATGCTTTTTGATTTTTTTATTTTTTTTGATGATTTCTAATGCTTGGATTAGAAAGGTCTTTTCGTGCATTGTTGACTCTCATTGCAACACTTATGTTGAGGTCATCATGTCTTTTAAAGACCTTTTTAATCACTAATTTTAGCATTTAAATAGATCAATGCAGCTGAAAGGGGATGAAAGATAATATTAAATGTCCCCTTGTTCGGGCTCCTGAACATTGACAATTGTATCCCTTATCTCTTCCAACTGTCAGCTCATTTTGTTGTTCTCCCTGCCTGTGTGTTGACTCTGCTCCTTTTTAAACTCAATCATCTTCATGGATTAAAGCGTCTTCCTCACTTCTGTCTCCTCCTTTCTCCTCTCTCGTCTTCCTTCTTTCAGATGTTTTAGACATGGCAGGCGGGGCCCGGGGCTCTGGGAACTCTTCAGAGGATCCGTGTCGGACACGTGACTGAGGACTGAAGGGAGCGCCATCGCCTGAGCAGAATGACTCAGCAAGAGGGGGGACCCCCACGTAGCAAGTGAAGAGACGTGAGAATGGGTGCCAATGGATCCAGCTATCCGCACTCATGCTCCCCGCGCGTAGGAGCCAATGCACAGACGCAGCAGACCTTTATTGGTAAATATAATGCGCATACTGTAAAATCTTTCAGTACAGTTTCTGCATGCAGCGGAACATTATTGGTCTAACACAACGGGTTCTGGGATGGTGGTTGGCTTCGTATTTCACAACTATTCTTCCCCTAGGAAACAATGGTAACGGATATAGTCAGGTTTTTCAACTTGTAAAACTTGCAGGTTGTTTGAATTTGGTGGTTTTGCTCTATTTTCGGTGTTAAAACATTGAAGTCGATGCTTTTTTTTTAAATCAATATTTTTTAATACATACTTGAATATGCCACATGATCCCCATCTCTTTTAAATAATTCAGGATTGCTACTAACCCGTTTACAACTATAACCACACATGTAAACTGATTCCCTCAGACAAAAAACATTGTTTTTCCGCCACCAGCTGTCAAATGTTCCCCAAGATCCTGGATTATCCTTGTCGTCGGAGTTGTTCAACTAAATAAGATTCCATGATGGATGAGAACTTAACATTTCTGCCATGACCACTGGTTCATGGTTATAGTTTGTAGTTTGCTTGCTGCTGGAGGTCATTGCATAGTATTTCTCTTGACAACATTAATATTCTCAATGACCTCCTTTCTCCTCCTTCCAGTTACAAAAGATGTATTGAGAGTAACTTTACTTTTATTTCATTTTGTTAGACTTCACTCAAGCCGTGTTTCCGCCAAGCAACACAGCCTCTGATTTAAAATTATGCAGTCATTACTTCTGGATGAGGATCATTTAAATGTGTAGTTTTGGATGAAAAAAGGCAAATGACACACACACACACACCACTCTTTCTTTTTTTAAATTGAAAATTTCACCCTTCCAGCTTTAAGAATCACTAAACAAAAGCAACAAAGAAAATTGTTGGTCATTCCATTTTTATTAAGTAAAGGGGGGGGGGATTACTCAATTCTGAGTAAAAAAAAAAAAGGACTCCGCTTCTAATTTTCAGTTGTAAAACAAATACATGAACAAAATGGGATGGATGTAAAAGCTAAGCGTCAAATTTCCACAGTCATTGATGATATGCGGCTACATCTTATCTTATCTTACATGTCGGAAAGGCTTGGGGGCATGGCAGTCTTTCTGTCTTCGATAAATGCATGTTTACGTCGAGGTTTTCCCACACTTTTCTGACTCCATCAATCAAAAAGGTGCTGGACGATTATATCATTTTTCGACATGATCATGGATCTTGCAATATAGCAAACCTTTAAATCCTTCAGTAGCAACGATGCCGTCATTTTGACCAGCGGTTGTAGTCGATAAAAGCTTGATGCTTAAACATTTTTAGCATTTTCATCGTGATCTCTTAACTGAACCACATTTCCACTATCATATACTCACTCAAGAAGGGTGCTATGCACGCATGCAGTGGACAATCATAACAGTCCACGCAAATGGCAGCATGGAATGCCCAGCGCAACCAACACTCAAGTGCAAGATGTTGTCTTGTGTTTACTGTGGTGTATTCCTCTTTGTTTTTTTTTTTTTTTTTTTTCGACCTACTGGAATGTTACATTTTAAAGTCACCATATTTTCCATGTTGCCTATAATAATAAGGAATAAGGAAACCTTTTATTCACCTCACAATGGAAAAATTCCCAATTTACAACAGCAAAGTTATGAAAGGAAGAAATTAGAAGAACAAAAAGTATAGTAGCTGCTGTAAAGGCAGCCACTCTCGCGGCGCCATCTTGAAGTCATAGTAACATAATAACAAAAAAAATACACACTGTAATTGAAACGCCAACCACATCAGAGTTTGTCATTCCCATCTTTACTATAGTGTGCTAAACCAAACTCGATCACTGTGGAAATGAGATTCTCGACTTTGAAGTCTTGCTCGTTTGGGCCATCACACAATGACAATTCCTATTTAGAAGGACTTTTTGATGTGTGTCTTATGTTGCGTTTGAGGTCCCTGCTGACAATTAAAAAGGAACCCATTATCATGAGAAGAATTGTAATTGTGCAATGCTGAAATCCCCTTTTGCCTAAGGCCTGCATTTTTTGGCTCAGCTCGAGCCTGCTGAGGTTCACATCAGGAAAACCCTGTTTAGTACTCAATGAAGTTGCTCACTGAGGCTCGTCTGGCTTACAGATGATTCTTTGCATTCTAATTATTACTCTTTGGCTCATACTGATTGATATTGAGAAGAGGATGGGAAAAGAGGATCTCTGTGGCAGCGCTTCCTGAGACATACAAGTCCCCTCTCTTGAGAACTGCCAATAGTTTGAATGATGCATCATCGGTGCTCAAATGGACTGATAATTGTAGAGTTTTACACAGAGGTGAAAATGCCCGTCATTATGTTTTCTGCAAATAACATAATTTCGGGGCATTCCATGGCAAATCACCCAGTGGGTTTAATCAAGTTGATTTTGATTTCAATGAAACTTGATGGGATTTGGGAGCTGCGGGCCACCAAATTTTACTACGTTCCGCAAAAAGGGGCATGGCCGTCTTCTTTTGAACCCTTATACCTCAGTAACTGTTGTGTCAATCTTTTAGAAGATTGGTGCATATTTTAGTAATTTTACATTTATACTGTACCTATAGTTTGACCTTGAAATTCACCTTGTGGATCGTGTGACATTTTTCATGAAATGTCATCTCTGACTCGAAAATGTATAAATGCTTCAGAGATGTATTTTTGTTTTGTTTAACAACAGTAAGGAGTCAAAAGGTGATGCACGACTGCCTTTCTAACTTCAGAGCAAAAAAATTGCTGTTTGATGTGTCATCTTTAATCCAACAATGCGCCTCAGATTCACTGTTTGGTATTATATGTTGAGTGTAAACTGAAGCTCAAGGGCATTTGGTTGTGTGTTCCTTCCAGGGACCTCATCCTACTCGCAGCAGGGATACGCCTGGGAGTCGAAGCTTTACAGCCTGGAACATGGCCATGAACGGCCCGACAGGAAGAAGAAAAGCCTTGGATTGGCCACCCTTAAACGGCGGTTCATCAAACGGAGAAAGTCCAGTCGCTCGGCGGATCATGCCCGGCAGATGCGTGAGCTGCTGTCCGGGTGGGACGTCCGAGACACGAATGCCCTGGTGGAGGAATACGAAGGTACGGCGGCCCTCAAGGAGCTGAGCTTCCAGGCCAGCCTTGCGCGGGCTGAGGCACCAAGTTTGCCTCGGGATCTGGCTGCCCTTTATCAGCATAAGTACTGCACTGACGTGGACCTCATCTTCCAAGGGACTTGTTTCCCAGCGCATCGGGCCATTTTGGCTGCTCGCTGCCCCTTCTTCAAGACTCTGCTGTCCTCATCCCCCGGCTACGGAGCGGAAGTCCACATGGATATTGAGACAGCAGGCATCGACGTGCCCATGTTTTCCGCGCTGCTGCACTACTTGTACACGGGAGAGTTTGGTGTGAGCAGCGCAGAGGATTCGAGGCTGCAGAATGTGGACGTGCTGGTGCAGCTCAGCGAGGAGTTTGGCACACCCAATTCCCTAGAAGCAGATATGAAGGGCTTGTTTGACTACATGTGCTACTATGATGCCCTCTTGAGTTTCTCTTCAGACTTTGAAATGGTCGAGAGTTTCAATGAGCGAGGCGCTGGAGCGCCAGCTGCTGTCTCAGGAGGCGGTGGAGGGCCAGGCACCCCAGATGAGGACCTCCGAGCTCATAAGGCCATCCTCTCTGCACGCTCCCCTTTCTTTAGAAACCTCTTGCAGAGGCGCATACGTACAGGAGAGGAAATGACAGAGCGCACGCTGCAGACTCCGACCCGTATTGTGCTCGACGAATCCATCATGCCGCGCAAATATGTGCAGGTGATTCTCCACTGCATGTACACAGACGTGGTGGAGCTGGGACTGGTTCTGCGTGGTAGCCCCTCGGCAGGCAGCCTTGGGGAGGTCCAAGCCTTGGTGTCAGGGGGCCGGGGAGCCAGCACGCGCACGGAAGAAGCCATGGAGCTCTACCATATCGCTTTATTCCTGGAGTTCAGTATGCTGGCGCAGGGTAAGTCATTATGATCCCATTAACGGCCCACATGTATACAAATTAATGATGCATGGTTAAGTCAATATGTCATTAACCACTCATGAGTTAGAATCATTTGTTTGCTGTATTTCATCTTAACTGTTTTGTTAAAAAAATAGCTCTCTGGCCTAACTTTTATTGGTATCTCAAGCATGCATGCATTCAGGGGTTCTTCCACTCCAGTTAATATTCCAACCTTCAAGGCAGATTAATCACATGTTAAAATATTCCAAGTATGACTTCTGCTGCCCAGACTGCTGTACAGCTTGCCATCTAAGGTCAGAGGTGTTCAACTTGCAGCAGCTTGGAACCGAATGAAGAATATAGGCTTTAAGAATTGCTTCATTGCGTGGGTATGAATGTGGTATTTTGTGGTCATACAGTACACAAGATTTCATTGCTTTACTTTATAGTCTACTAGACAGCATGAAAATCCGTCCGTGCCCTGGCAAATTTTATGTTTTCCTCCCCAAGACAGCTTCCACCTCAGCTCCTTCACATTGAGAAAAGTCATTTGAGGTGATTCTCGCACCTGTTATCCAATGCACTATATTTATTGCCTTATTTCGACTCGTGTCTTTGGTGCAAATTAATATTGCAACAGTACCACAGCTTTTGCAGATCGTCGAAATGACACGACAGCTTTTTTTATCTTGGGAGTGGAAGCTAAATTTGTCTTTTTAAGTAGAAGCTGTGAAGGCAATGTAACTTCTTACATAATGGGCTCTACAAGCTCATTTATGCCTGGGTGAAATATTTTAAAAACAGAGTTTGCTCAAATCTGTCGACGAGTGGTGTGATGTAAACAAACGCAGTCAGCTGATCACACACCAGCCCTCGCCCTGGAGATGTGCTGTCGCTGTCACTGTCACTCTGACAGCTTTGCCAGAGAGCAAGCAAATGGTGCCATCCAACACAGTTCCCTCAATTCAAGGGGTATTTTTATCTTGCCTTCCCTCCCCCTCCCACTGAGCTGTGCAGCACTCATCAGTTCCCATGAAATTTCAGTGAAGAATGTGGCGCGATAGTTGAGGTTCATCTGATGTCATCCTGTCCAAGTTGTCAGTCTTGTCTGCGTCGCAGCTTCCTGTTATTCTCAAATTGAAATTCCATTTTACACAACTTTCCCAATAGCCCTGAACGCTGTAAGATGTCATTTTAAATGCCTTTGCTGTCTGTGGCTTGACTATAAAACGAATGGTGGCAGCTGACAGGGCAAGAGCGTGAGTCTGACTTTCTCCATTACGCTCCAACTTTCTCCACAGCGGCTGTCTATCGAGTCAGTGTCAGAATTATGACATTGCTGAGTGGCAGCTTGGATTGGACTGCATCCACTGTGCTATGGCTTTACAAAGCTATCAAGAGCAATCAGAAGTCTGACTTAAAATTTACACTCGGCTTCAGCTCAATGTGCTCTACAAATTATACACTGCAATCTTGCTGATGGATACTGAGAACTGTTATTTTCTTAGAGGACTGACAGTAACGAGTCTGAAAAGTTTCAGCAAGTTGCAAAAAAAAAAAAAAAAAGACCACCATCAACCAAAACCTCTGTGGGCGTCTTTAGAATTTGGTCTTTTTTCTTGGGTACATTCCTTTCTGAGCGAAGTGACCAGGAAGTACATGGATGAAAAGTTGTTCCAATCCTAAAAATGTTTAGGAAAAGTGCCTCAATACAAACTTTAACCCACCTTCAGCATAGGTAACTTTTACGCTTTACAGCAGCAATACTTAAAGCAACAGGCCACTGATAAAGTTTACCGACTCTATGCAAAGATGCTCGAGAGTACAGGAGCAAAAGATTTAAAAAAAAAAAAAAAAACGCCTATGGAATCGGTGCTGCAAATGTGTCTTCGTCCACAACAGCTCTGTGTGTGGATGTGAGAACTTGAAGGTTTTGGAGTGAAAGGGGACTGTCATTGAAGGTGTGCTGATGTAGCCATTTTTATTTATTTTTTTTTTTTTGCTCTGCCAGATGTCATAGTGACAAATATCAGGCCGGGCAGTTTGCGTAAAAAGGAATACTTTGGCTGTTAAACCAGGCCGAAGCAGTTGGAGGTTTCAGTGGACCACAAGTCTCTTAAGGAGGCAGCAGAGAACTTTATTTCAGGAGGCAGATGAGAAGAATATCCTCTATTCTGTCACGCTGTCATCGCCATCCCGTGCTCGTCATTGGCATCCCGCTGCTGTCTGTGAGGGCCAGCGGCATGGAGGTCTTTCTGCAGAAGCCCAACGTCATCATCCGTCTTTATCCTTCAGACATCTGTCCCTTTATGATTTCCACCTCAACTAGCTATCAGGCAATATTAAAAGCCTTATTAATTTTTCAAGTGCCCTGCAGAGAAAAGCTGTGCGGTTTTGTTCTTTGCTTTCCTTCGCCCTCGCTGACCATCGAGCCTTTTGCTTGTGGTTGCAGCCTGATTCATTCAAAGCGCCATTGCTGGAATGATCCACGCACATGATTTACATCCACGGGCTTGTTTACAAGCCGTCAGCTGCGGTTTGCATTTAAAGTGATTTTTAGCGGTTGGAGGCTCCACTCACATGGGGCGCTGCATAATAAGTAAGGTTTCATCCATTGAAGTGGCTCAATTGTACAACAATTGTGTAGGGTTACCAACTGTGGAGAGTTCACACGGATTAAAACAGCAAATTTTAATTTCCAGCTCATAATAAAAGCGCCGTCTCTTTAGATAGGAGGCTGCTCTGAATTTGAATGGGTGACTGTGGAGCAAAGCTGTTGTCTTCAAATGTTTACTTTTGTGCATGTGTGGCCAAGGATGCACAGAGCTCAACGACAGAAGAAGATAGACGGCAGAGAACACTGTCAAAGATGGAGACGCAGCTGGCGGGGAACCTAGAACAGTCATTTAGTTTATCACCGATGAAAAGGCAAAGTGCCATTGCTTATTGTTTTGCTTTTCCAAACTATTCTGGGTTTCCCCCCCTTCCTTCGAAACATCTGTTACTGTAACTTACTGATAAAACAAAAGACGCCTTAAGCGCTACAGCTTATCCATTCAATTTGCATTTGAATAGACTGCTGAGGGTTTTTTTTTTTAATTTAGAAATACATTTCAAATGTGTGTCCCCGGAGAACTTAAAGCATAGGTATACTATGGGGACAAAAGTACAGTATTGCACAAGAACTGAAAGGGGGAAAAAAATACAGAAGAACTTTCAAAGTCAAACATACTTTTTTTTTTTTCCCAGCAAACCGACAAACCTCCAAGGTGTTTGCATTTCAAGACTACATATTTTGCCTCTAATAATGTGGCCGTCACTATTTGAACAATTTAGTATATAATATTTTGGCATCCTTAGTGAACAATTTATTTATGTTTGGAATGCAAGAAGAAGCCAGAGTTCCCGGATAATATCCTCGCCAGCATGGTGGAGAGCTTGCAAACGCCACACAGGAAGGCCAGAGGCCCGTTTTAAACTCGGAAACGCTCTCCTGTGACAGCATTGTTAACATCTACCTCACATTGATCCCCAAAACTTAACTTTCGGTGCATATTTTTCTTGCTTGATATTTGCGATGTTGATAATTGTTCTGAATCAGGAACAAACATTTTCTTTGAAAATGCCAATTGCGGTTGGTTACTTCAATCTGATTACAAGGCACCAAAAATGTTGAAGAACGCACTGTGTTCCGGAGAAATTGTGTGGGATGGGGTCCCGGCCCCCACCGTTGTTTTTGTGTGAATTCGCATATAGAAAATCTGGTCAAATTCGAGTTAAAACGGTATTAACGTCAATATTTCCCAACGTTCTCTTTGACCTTTTAGTTCTGTCTTCTACTTGGGGAACCGTACTCCACTTGGCTGACAGGTTTAGGTTAAAAACATGGGCCAAAATTCTTAGCCATCAATAGGTGGACATTTCAAATGCCCACTCTTAGCCTAAAATCTCAACTCGCGCAATTGGGACATTTTGGGTGAGAAGCACCAGTGAACTATTGTTCTCTTAAATGTGTTTGTTATGGAGGATTTTACAAGCAAGTGCTCATTCCACTTTTTTTTTTTAAATTCCCTAAAAATAATGGATTAGAGATGATCAACAATACTGTTGTCCATTGTCGTTTTTGACATCAGTGGCCTGCCGAAATGTGTGCCATTTTAAGATCACCTCTGGAAATGTCATCAAATCCCACCTGTGTGTTGTGTTGTGTTTTCCCCCCTCCTCAATGTATGTTTCATCCATGCACACATTTACTCAGGCATCCATGTTTATTCATGATGTTTTAAGAAAAGGCAAAAAGACACATCGAGCTCTCAAGGCATTTCTGCGGGTCGTTGTGTTGCTGAGTTAAACCACTGCCTGCTGTTCTGGTATGTGCTCTGATTTAAGAAACAGCAAGGAGAATGTGGAGGTTAGTTGAAAGAGACTCCCTGAGTGTGTGAAAGTGAGAGGGGGAAAATGCTGGCGTGTGCCTTGCGAATGGCTTTCCGTATTCAAATGCTTTTTGTGAAAATCGTCTTGAATCAAAGCTTTGAATTTGTTGAATGTCAAAACCTGTCTCACTGGCTTTCTTCTCACATTGTCGCCCCGCAGGCTGTGAGGACATTATCGTGGAAAGCTTGTCTCTCGACTCACTGGTGCCCATCCTCAAGTGGAGCTCGCAACCCTATGGCTCCAAGTGGGTACACAGGCAGGCCATGCACTTCCTCTGCGAGGAGTTCAGTCAAGTTGTCACCTCCGATGTTCTCTATGAGCTCAGCAAGGAGCACTTTCTCAGCGCAATCCAGTCAGACTACCTACAGGTGAGCAAACAGAGCCGTGCCGGTGCCGCTGTCTGTTTTGTCTTCTTTTACAGCTGTCTCAAATTTTGGCCAATGCATTCAGAGTTCTGTTGCGAGGCGGAGAGTGGGCAGCACAAACACTGACTTGACACCAGTTAATATTTTCCTATGCAACACAGCTTTGGCGCCATGTTATGAAATCTTGGGATGTTACGGAAGAAGCATAAAAATATGCAAATAGATGAGTTTTTCAGAGAACCTATGATTTTTTTTTTTTTTTTTTGTAATGAATAGCTGACGATGGAGGTGCCATAGAAAGAAATGCAAAGAGGTGAATTTGTGAATAGTGAACCACAAATACGCCGGAGCTTACTGTTAAGCCATTTTTTCCATGGTTCCTCAATTTCCAGGGGCTCAACAAATAGTTGGACAATGTGACATAATTCTAAATACAAACACAATTTTTAACATTTGATGAAAACCTTCAAGTTTAGAGCTCACCAAATTCCTCCCAAGCGGTGCTTTGCCAAGTCTTTCTTTGCAGTCATCTTCAGACTTTTTAAAAGCGAATCATTAAATATTCTGATCTCAATCCATTATGCTTTCATGTTATTGAGAATGAAAGAAACAGGACTTGGATATTTCAAATGTCCAAATCCTTTCAGATATGAAAATTTAGGTGGTCCACAATAAATGGCTGTAATTCCAAAATAGAAAAACATCTTCAACGAAAGTTAAATGTCTACACTCCTATCACATCTTTATTTTGTTTTAAAATCCACTGCGGCGATGTATGCACACAAAATAGTACAATCTCCATCCTCATCCAAATAGTTGTGGCTACATTCGTGAGTGATTTGCTGCTCACTATTATACTCCTTCCAGCGTTGAGTGCAGCATTTGCAAAGTAAAATAGCTTTTGTGCTGTCATCAGTTGTGCCAGGCTACTTCGGCCTCAGGCCAGACAGTTGAGGTGAAATGTTGAAATCCAACTACACAAGCCAACCGGGCCTGCACCTTGCTGGAACACTGTCCAAACATGTTGCCCTGTCACCTTATCCTCATTTAACTGCTGTTTTTTCCCCCCCTGACAATAGCTGACCTCCTTGTCCTGATAATTATGTTGTCTCCCTGCACCCCCCCCCCTCCTCCTTCTTCTCCTCCTCCTGCTCTCCCCTTTCGCTGTGTCTTCATCTCATTTGCAGGCCAGTGAGCAGGACATTCTCAAGTATGTTGTTAAGTGGGGCGAGCAGCAGCTTATTAAGAGGATGGCAGACAGGGGTAAGATAATACACTCTATAATTATGCTCTGAGCACAGCCGCCAATGATTCGGAGGCCATTTCAAAATGACTACAGCCTCCAAAATATACTTAAAAGCATATCAAACACTGGCCGAATTTGAACCTAAAAGAGCAGCGCTTGACTGAACATTTGTCACCTGTGAAATCACAGTGGTGCTGCCATTTTCTTGCCTTGGATTTAGCGAATTATAATTCCCCATGGGCTGCGGTGATCTTTGATAAGCATAACAAATGAATAATTGATCGAATGTGATTTGGCAGACATAATGGTTGGAGCTTATAAAATGGAATTTTCCATGTTAAATTCAAAAGGTTGCTCATCTTGATCAGTTCCAAAACATATTTGAAGCAAATTCCATTCACATTAGGTACAGTTAGTCACGTTTCTGTGTTTTTTTTTTAGTTCTAGCTATTTCAATAATGTGAACTATTTTATTTTAATATACTTTTTTTTAAAATATAATTGTGATATTTTAAAGATGTCATCAATCTGTGGATGCTCATCAAAATATAATGTGAACAAGCATGCAATTAATCCCAAAATGATTCATCCCCTGGCCAAAATCAGACTTGAATTTGTGGGGAAAGCTTTGATGGGCAGCATGGTTTGAAATGTGGCTGTCCATTTTCACATTTGCGCAGAGCCCAATCTGTTAAGCGGCACAGCCCACAGCGTCAACAAACGTGGAGTGAAGAGGAGAGACCTCGACGTGGAGGAGCTTAAGGACATCCTTTCCCCGCTCCTGCCCTTCATTCGAACCGAGCACATTTTGCCTCCGCACAGCGATGTCCTCTCCGACGCGGTTAGCACTCCTTCGCTACCTTTTCTGACCGGTTTCTGCTGCATCATGGCGGTCTGACTCCCTGTTCTCATTCACAGCTCAAGCGAGGCTTGATAAGCACTCCTCCGTCAGATATGTTGCCAACAGCCGAGGGGGGGAAGGCCAATGCTTGGTTGAGGCAGAAGAACGCCGGCATCTATGTGCGTCCTCGCCTTTTCTCTCCTTACGTGGAAGAGGCAAAGGTAGGACACTGATTGATTGGGCTGTCAGATGATGGCACACACTGTCGACCTGTGAGACTGAATGGTGTTGAATGAAAAAACATCTGTTTGTTTGGTGTGATTTCAAGCAGACGGTTTGTCTATCGTTGTGAGTGAGATGACATTTTATGACCAATTTATGCAGGTAATTCCAAAGGATTCATATAACTTTTTCTTGCAACTGTATGCTCGCTCAAAAATGTAATTCTATTGCTGAACGTGCCAACAGCCTGGATAGATTCATGACAAGCTTGTCCTTCAAGTGTGAAACGTTAGCACACTATTTTGAAAGCAAGTTCCCATTTCTCTCTCCTCAGTTGGTGCTGGATGAAATGATGGTGGAGCAAACTGACCTGGTGCGTTTGCGACTTGTGCGCATGTCCAACGTCCCAGACACCCTCTACATGGTCAACAACGCTGTGCCGCAGTGCTGTCACATGGTTAACCATCAGCAGATGACCGTTAACTCGGCTGCTGCTCCATCAGTTGTAGCCAATGAAATCCCAGGTGGAGACTTTGAAATTTCTCTATTCCTTGTTCCCTTTCAGGTCACGACGGGCCTCCCGTTTATGGCAGTAGGTTCTTTCCAGACACACCTGCAATATGGCAATCTACTATTTCATAAAAACTTCTTTTTTTTTTTAAGTTTCACTCCTGACACATGCGTTAAACATTTTTGAACCAAATTGAAACACACGTTTTAAACTTACGGTAAATTTGAACCCAAAGGTTGCAAGCTTTCAATGTAAATAAAATTTGCTGCGACTGAGGCTTTCCTTTTCCTACATGCGACGGCATTACAGTAAAGATATCGCCCAAAAAAAAAATTACCAATACCACCACTGAAATCTGCGCTATATAATGTGGTCGTAAATGATAAACTGCGGGTAAGCACTGCAGTCTGACGGGATTCATTTCCTGAGTTGCCTCAGAACAAATACTCGCAGTTCTCAAGTATGACTACATTTCATGTGTTTGCATTTTAATTCTGATTTCCGTCTTGCAGTCCCGCAGCTCTCAGTGGTGAAGGAGATGATCCGGAGGCTGCAGGAACTGAGACACACGGAGCAAGTGCAGCGAGCGTACGCCCTCAACTGCGGCGAGGGCGCCACCGTCAGTTACGAGCTGCAGTTGCGAGTGCTCCGGGAGTTCGGTTTGGCTGACGGAGCCACCGAACTTCTACAGGTTAGGAGGGGAGAGCAAGGGGAAGAATGGGGAAGGACTGTAGAATTTCAAGCAGATAAAAGCCCAGGTGGCACAACTGTTTGGTTTTGTATTTTGAATGAAATCTTATCTTTTTAGAACCCGTACAAGTTCTTTCCCGACGAACGATTCGGAGATGAGAGTCCGATTCTGGCTCTGCGCCAGGTGGGTCGATGTCGAGTAAACAGCAGCCCGGCCATGGATAGCATGTTCACAGAGTTGGAAGGTGTAGCGGGCTTCCACCTGCCGCTGCCTCCCCCGCCTCCCCCTTACCATCCCCCTGCTACGCCCAGCCACGCTCAGCTCAAAGGCGCCTGGCGACCCCGCGTTCCCATGCCGACCCCCACCCGTTCCTTCTCCTACCCCTGCAACCGCACCCTTAGCCAGCGCCATGCGGCGGCCAAGCATGGCGGCTCGGACTTCTCCTCTGTGCCCAGACCCCAGCCCCCAGACTGCACCGAACCGCAAGCTATGGGCCGATCCTTGCTATCTGAACAGCAAGCGGTGAGTGTGTCTGTTGTGTCTTTGGGTCTTTGAGCTGTGCATTAAGGCAGGGCTTCCCAACCTTTTTGACCACAAGTAAGCAGTTAGTATTAAGGGCATAGGGCCCTATTTTGGTAGACTGATGCCCGTGCGCTTGGTGTAAAAACAGGTTTAAGTTCATTTTCGTGTCAAGGAACAGTGCAAAGGCACTCACAGCAAAGCTGCGGTTGGCCACAGCTCTTAACCAGGCACCTCCTCAACCACTATACATAGGAAATTTATATACATTTTATACAAGTACAGTCATCCCTCATTTATCGTGGTTAATGGGGACCAAAACCACTCGCAATAAACGAAAATCCGCGAAGTAGCGACCAATAAACATATACAGGTTAAAAAAAAAAAAGTTTTTTTTTTTTTTAAGTCTGCAAACGGTCCGCGAGAAGCTGCAAAACAACAGCAAGTCACATAGAGCAACATATACAGTACTGTACTCCATGTATAGGATTTTTTTTTAATGAATATGTTTGAAAAAATCCGCAATGCACTGAAGCCGCGATAAACGAACCGCGAAATAGCGAGGGATCACTGTAATCTGTTTTTTAGTGTTCAAGTACAGGACACTTCCAATGTGTTTTAAAAGTGCCTTCAGATAAGTTAATGGAATTTATTTTTTAATGTGGTATAACTGCATATTTTACATTGCGCATTTTCACCTTTTGGGGTTGATCTGGAACTATATGGGGGCTCACTTTGAAGATGCAAAAACTATTTCTGATCAAATTATTAACAAATATTTTGATTATGAATCATTTAGACACATTGTTTTAATTTAAAATTGTATCAATCTTCGTATTTCATGCTCCCGACGATAAATGTTCTCAGGCTGCTGTAGTCCTTCATGAAAGCTTGACTGGTTGTCTTGGTGTTTCATCCAAATTTGACACGAGCAAACATCTGCCTATAATTTGGAAAACAATGATCGACATTTTTGCCTATTTTCTCGCATCCTGTGAATCACACTAGGAAGTGGATCATAGTCAAGTTATGTTTGAGCATTTTTTTTGCTTCGTCAATTTAAGATAATGTCCTGTATTCATTTAATATATATTTTTAAAAAATTACCTCGCCCTTGTTCACTGTACATGATTTTATTTGATGACTCTAAAGTGTTTATTTGAAAAAAATAGGTGAAACATTTCAAAACACGTTTCAAAGTAGTTATTACCCACCCAGCACTCCCCACTCTCTTATGCTGGTCAGTGGGCCGCATGTTGGGAACTCCTATCTTTGTCTTGACTTGTTCATGTTTGGATCATGATAAGCACTTTTAAAAGGTAGTATCACAAAACATGTCTTCTGTTTCAGATGGGCAGGGAACCCGTTATGAGGGAATTCATGCCCGACATCGCGCTGGGCGTCTCGGTCATGTCGCTGAGGGAGCAGCACATAGCAGAGATGGACCGTGAAAGCCCTCACAGCCCCATGGGCCCCCCGGGTCTTCATCTGCCCCATGGGCCCTGCCCCTCCGTCCGCCACAGTCACAACCACGGCCCTGGGCACGGACACTCCTGCAAAAGACACGCCCCCGAGCCCAAGCTGGAGATGCAAGCGGAGTTTCCCGACCTGTACGACTTCTCCCGTCGACCTTCATCTCCGGCCCCCGCGCGCACACTGTCCACGTTCGCAGGACCGGACCTCTACAGCCACAGCTGCGCCCCATCGGGACCCTTTACGCCCACTTACATTACGGACTCTCAGTCCCAGGGCCAAGCGCAGGGACGGACTGGCCCGGACCCACTACGGCTGGATGTCCTCGGGATGACCCCTCAGAGGCATGATGCCGTTAACCCCTCCGGGCCGCAGCCCAGGATGGGACACGCGCCGAGGGGCCGCTCAAACGAGACCGACCTGACTCACGGATTGGGCCACCTGCGCTCGCCCAGCGGAAACATGGACGTCTACGAGGACAGAATGGCTGGACCTCGAGATGCCCCAGAGGAGATGGTTCTTGCTGTGGAGTCATCTGGCCCGGGGCCCCTTCAGCAGCCTCGCAGGAACAGTGTCAGCGAGGACATGGCCAGAGACCGCAGGTCACCCAGCAAGCCTGACTACCCGTACAAAAAATCTGCACTTTAACCCCAGCAATTGAGTTGGGAAAAGGGAATGACTGACAGCTCATTTTATTGAATGGCCAAGCACTAAATGTGTGTGCGCGTGCGTGCATGCGTGCGTGCGTGCGTGTGTGTGTGTGTGTGTGTGCTCAGCAGAAGCATGGGGAAAGGCGATTGCTATCTATAGGAAGTCCTTATTGTCCTACCTCTGCCACTTGACTCCATCCATCACACACAGTTGAAGGGCAAAGTGTCCCATTTCGAGGTCACTTGGCCGGATGGATCCGTGTGCCGATTTGTTGGTTGGGTCAGTCCCTTAATGTAGCTCAGTCGTCAAGTGGTTGTCAGACAGGCGCCGTTCATGTTGATGAGTGTCAGATTGTAGGATAGGATTGTCCATTTATGAAAAGCCACACAGCCTGGAGGAGCGAATTGTGATAAAAATCATATGGAAATGTCCGCTTGTCTTCTACCAGTGGTTCTCTGTAGCATCCCGTGCAACTAGTCAAAGTAGGGCTGACTGCCACGTCCAAACAATCAGAGCGACTTGATTGCAGGCTATTACAATAGTATGGTCTTCTCGCGGTTACAGTAATACCGTCTTTCCTACAAGTATATTATTTAGGTTTCTTTTTAGGTGACAGCCTAGAAAACTATCTGCATCCTCTCATCAATCGATCCGTTCAACACCGCTTATCCTCGCGAGGGACACGGGTGAGCCGGAGCCTATCCCGTCTGACTTTGGGCGAGAGGCGAGGTACGCCCTGGACTGTTCGCAAGCCAACTGCACATATAGACAACCATTCACACTCACATTCTCACCCGGGGGAAAAACTGAGTCTTCAATGAGGGCAAGAAGCAGCCCAGGAGCCCAGATTTGAACATTCAGCCTCAGCTGTTGCATAGAAAGAAACCTAAACGGTAGCAGGCGTGTCTTCTTGCAACGTAAACAGACACACACGCACACACCAAGGTGTGGTGACAATCTCAGTACTGTATTCGCACATTTTCAGCCTGGTGTCTTTGTACATATCAGGAGGAGGACAGCAGGCTGTGTGCTTGCGCTCCTTCCTCCTCCTAACCTAATAGCATCAAGTAGTCAAATCTTGAAGCCTTAACCAGTACTCTGAATATTCCATTTCAGCTACCTTCAAACTCAGTTTTCTCTATGATGTCATTCTATCGCAAACCCCATGTGAATTCACTTTTAACAGTGTTGCCCTATCATAATGAAGACAAGGTTCCTATACAGCCAGTCGAAAAAATGTTTCACATAAATACATGCCAACACACACTTTCTGTAAGTGAAAGCTGGGCCTGTTGAGTTGACCACAAAGGTATTCTGTTGTAAGAATAACAGGTGAATAAGCAAGATAATTGCATATTTTGCCATCTAGTGGAAGAGCATTTAATTGTTCTGTCATTGTACACATTCCCGGCATAGTTGAACAAGGATACATGTTTTGTTGTGAAGAAGTGAAACTGGATATGTGGTCGGGAATCACTGAACTAAGTGACTGGATGGACAACCATCTGGCCACCATCTCGCTGGCCTCGCAGTCAGCGGTCATACTGTTCAATGAAGTGCTGTGGCCAAAAGTGCTGCAGCTGCTTGTAGCTCCAGAACCATGCAAGTCCACGACTGAAGCTCACATGCCTGCATGAGAGTCATCGTTTTAAGGGGAAAAGGAACAAGTTGGAACAAAAGGAATCCTTGCGTTGACGCGAAGAAAGTTCGCTGGCTCATGTCGCTCCAGTGGAAAAATTGTACATAACCAAATCAAGCGCCACTTGTTTCTGGTTTCGATTACATTGAAGTGATCGTTGTGTTCATGTGACAGTGTAAGTTGGTCCTGTCATGAAAGCTCGCTGCGAATGTGCTCTTAAGATTGTGTCTCAGAGTTATTTCCTTTGTAAATGTTCTCCATCTGGGGCAATTTGCTCACTATTGTCGGTGGTGTAAATTATCCTTTTTTTTTTGCGCGCGAATCTGAAGATTGCCAATGCAGAATACCGGTAATCACCTTTTTTGTCATCTGGGGTGGGGGGTGAAACACTAAACTTTTCTCGATTCCTCGCTATACATGTTGTGTTGTAGTTGACTATTCCAAGAGGACGTTCCGTTGACTAAAAGTGGTTGTTTTACTCTTTGCTGTAGAGAGGTCAGTGCCTTCCCTGCCTGCAGTTGGGTTTTTATTGGAGACCTTGATGTCTATGCAAGCTCTTTTCTACCAGCTTACCAGCCTGCATCAGATAGTTGTAGCTCCCTTTTGTGTACATAGATGTTATTTAGCACCTTTGGTTGTCTTTTTTTTTTTTTGTAGTTGAATCATCTGAAACGTTATGTTGGCTCCTCACAGGTACATCGTACTTGTATGAGATCTTAGCATTCGATGTTTGTAGACTAATTATGTTGCATTTAGTTTCAGTGAATCTATTTTTCTACTGGCGCCTCAAAAGGTGTGCAACAGTGGTCCTGAAAAATAAAGTGGTTTGATATTATGAAATGAACTTGTCAGGTTTTTTTTTTTCAATGAACCCATGACTCTCACCGGTGAATGTTTAACTTTTCTTTATTAAATTGCCGACAAAGACAACTTACCTCATATAAACACTTAGCAGCACGTCTTTAACAGACTTTTTCCAAGGCTCCGGTGCTGATACAAAACAGGTCACAAATGCACATGCGCCAAGTCAAAACTAACTTCAAAGTTGAGGCATCTTGAACAGAAACAAGTGTGCTTCCAACATTTGCACTATTTCTTCTAGAATGATTGCAGCATAAACACTCTTTTTTTCCCAACAAAGGGAAAAAGAAACACATTCACAGTTTTCATTAGTGCCACCGCAGGACTGCGGCATGGCCCGGCTTCAGTCACTCGTAGCCCGTGTTGGTCCTGCGCTGTTTTTTGGCCTGCAGCTCCTCGAAAAGCTCATACACTGCTTCCGTGCTGACTACCTGAGGGGAAACAACACAAATAATGTATCACCGAACAGTAAAAGGAAAATGTGACAGCGAACTGTAAGAGTCGGATCCAGTCATAGTCACCTTGCCCGTTATCTGTTTTAAAAACGATACAAAGCCCTTGAGCACAAAAGTTTGCCCTTCCCTGGCTCATCCAGTTGGACCTTACCTTTTTTTCTGCTGCACATTTGTCAAATAATGCAGTTATTGCAGTCGCCATCTCATTACAACCTAAAAGGAAGGAAGCGTGATTAATCGGAGCACATAAATGTCGCGTGTAGCGACAGAGAAAAATTGCAGTCGTTCTCACCATAAATGAACTCAAGCTGCTGGACTCGGTTCATTGAACTGGTCAGCGTCATCAGCGGGTGCTTCCCAAACGGCTCATTCAGGCCTCGTCTCTCGTAGGCCAGAACCGAATCAGACAGGTCCATGAGGAAGTGGACATGTGAGGCTACGTAAGCCCTCTGTGTGCCACAGGTATGACACATGTATTATACAATGGAACATTCTGATCAGCATAAATAGAAGGGCTAGTGCGGGGGGTGAGCAAACGTGTATTTTTAAAATGGACAGTCATTCGTAGCATGACTTGCTCGGGATGAAGTGTTACTATAAGACCGTTATCGGTTCAAGTGTGCTCCCTGAGTGGATATGTTTGACATTGCCGATTGGTTGTTTTTGTTTGTTTTTTTCAAATGAGAGGCATATGATAAGCCCAGAGAGGGCTATTTTTTCACAGGTGATTTTACTGAAGAACTTGTCAGGTCATATTGACAGTTTTAAGAAATACGACAAAAAGTTTAGTGGTTTTTTTTCGGTGAGAGTTCCTTTAAATAAGCCATTTTATCACATAAAAATATTACATTAAAAAAACCTACTTAAAAAAACTCCTTTAGCACATTATTTAATGAGCTGAAGGACTCAAAATGAAGATAAAAATCAGTTAACCAATTTTTATTTGCTTTACGAATTACTGATTTGGTCACATAGCAAACTAAATAGTTGAATAAAAATGTAATATGATTCAATTATACTGACTTGAGATTTCATTTCAAACGAAGTACATAAAGAAATGAAAAATCAACCAAATAAATAGATCATACTGAAATCAGAGTAGGGGGAAGTTAAAGCTTAAAATATTTTATTCATTAATGTCATTCAATGTAAAATTGTTCAAAATGATTTAATTAGACAAGGAGATTTTTAAAATACAAATGACGAAATAAATACATAATGATTAACCAATGTTAGGGTTAAATTAATGCACCAAATATTACACTACTTAATTGTAAACACTGTAATTGCTCGGCGGGCTGGATTAAAGAACGGAGCCACGGGCCATACACCCCTGAGCCAGCCTGATGCTGGAGACCCACCTTGCAGCTCGTGCAGGTGCACAGCAGTGCGCGCCACTTGGAAGGCCAGAACACCGCCCCCTTTCGAGGCGTCGACACATGCAGCGTCTGAAAATACTTCAGCTTGCAAGCCACCGTTTTGATCTCGTTGGGAGAGTCTATCATGTCATCGTGGCTCCGCTTACAAGGAAAGCTCCTGGTCGGTGCTCCCTGCTGTGAGACGAGGGCTTTGAGTTATGGCGTGACACGGCTCCATAAAACACAAGATTCACAAAGCGAGGGCGAGATGATCGGGCGGTGAAAATGAGCGCTTTACAGTAAATCTGGCCTGTGAAGCGCGGCCAAAGCTGTCTGCAGAGTCAGAGACAGAGGGGCCTTGTGGGTCACGTCTCCTCTAATTACCCAAGAGAAGGCCTGCTCGCTGTCCTGTCATGTTGCTCTTCTGCGCCATCATGTGGCAAGCTACAAAGCAGCGGCTGCCACATCAGACCACAACATAGAAAAAAAGGCAGTAACGCTGCACATCTGCTCCGTGCACCGCATGAATCCATCGTGACGGATTCTACATTACACAATCATATATTTCAAAGCCTTCCACATCACACAGGAGTGTATAAATAACCGGAAGTCTATGCTTGCTAAGTACAAGAAATACTGCATACATTCATTCCGTTCATAAACATGTATTTGGTCATCCTGGTTTTAGTACGTTACCAATTTTGGCATGATTAAAGACTGATATTAATGTGAACTACACCATTTGTTGCGGGGACTACGTTCCAAACCCACACACAATAATCGAAAATTTGCCATATGCGGTAGTAGAACTTATTTTGATTGACATTGAAATGATTAAAATGTAAATCATTGATTTGGGAATTTCGGATGTATTCAGCTACCAAAACTCAACTTGAAATATAACGTGAAACAAATTAAATAAAAGGAAACGCTTTCAAACAAAATTAAATACATTAAGTACATTAAGAGTTATGGCGTGACACGGCTCCATATTGACTGCTAGCATTAGCATTTGCGATGTTTTTACATCTTGTATTTGAAGAAACAATGTGTGTAATTCTTTTGGTTGTGTGTTTAGTTTTACAGTAAACTCTAGACTAGAGCCCCATTCCTTTATTATTTTTATAATATATATGAAGCTCCCCCTCATGAAGGACTTCTGGGGTTTCACAAGAGCTTGAGAAAATACATACTCCAAGTTTGAATGTAGAAACATGTAATCTATTTTTAAATATGAAAGAAAAACAATGGGAAATATGGAAAAATAGAAATATTTTTATGCCATCCATAATGTTGAAATCTTGTATGTTGGGGCTGCCCTACCTCCTGCTCCTTTTCCTTCTGCTCAAGACTGGTGGAAGGTTCTTCATGGCTAATTTCACTCGACTCCAAAATCTCATTTTCTTCTACTTCCTCTACGTTCCCATTTTTACCCTCCTGCATCTCGGCTGAAAGCAAAAAGGAGACAAAAACATCACCAAAGCGACACGATTGGTACTTGAGCGTTTGCTGCTATCACCTTGGAAGGAGAAATACCTGAATGGTGAGCAGCGTATGTCCACAGAAAAGGAGCCTTGTTCATGCAGTCCTCGCATACCATCTCATCCATCTCCGCCACTTCGCAGTGCAAATGCTTAATGTCATCAGATGAACGCTCATTAGAATGCAAGCATCATCTAACACAAGCCATCCATTTTTCATACTATTTGTCCTCATATGACTCACAGGTGAGCGAAGGACTATTCTAGATTACATATTGCTGGTCACCAGTCAATCACAGGGCACGTAGCCATGTCACAGACACCCATCCAGGAACTTAAAGAGACTGGCGACAGTCTATATATCCCCAATGCAAGTTCCCTGCGCGTAGAGATCTTGCAATAGAGAGATTACAGCTCATTTGAAATCGCTATACACTACTCACAAAAAGTTAGGGATATTTGGCTTTCAGATGAAATGTATGTCACTGTAGTGTGAAACGTCCCTTGTTTTTCATCTTTGGCACTTAATTTAATACATGAGCTCTTGGGGTTGATTTTATTTGCATTTATTTCAATATTACTGCAAGGAGGTTAGCCGGAAGAAGAGATGGTCGAACAGCCGTCGGGGAGTTGTGGTCCCCTTAATGTGTGTCGCACAGGAGCGAAGTTATCGAGCCGCAGCCAACAAAAAACAGCTGCCAGACAATGCTACTCCGATGAGTTTGCGTGTGGTTTTGGCTCAAATGGCTCCCCTGCTTTTGTACCTTAGCTCAGACCAAAATGCAACACTAGTTCACAAGTGCTTTCCTTGTTTGTTTCATATATGAAAAAATATATACAGTACACCAATTCCCCCCCCTGTATTCTCAAAAATTTTTAAATAATTATATTTGTTTGAATTTTTACTACACAGCACCTACCATGGTGTTTTTTTTTTATCTTTGACACAAGTAAAACACCATGTTTTTAAAAACAAAGATTAACTACAAAAAAACCTAAAAAAAAGATACAAACTAACAAAGCTGTTCTGAAAACTACTTAAAACTAATGACATTTAAAAAAACAAAATGAAATAAAAAAATAACTATAATTACAACTATAATAACCCCGGACCACACACACATATGCAAGAGGCGTCACAGGTAAGGTAATATTTACCCTGGTATGAAACCAATCCTCGCAGATGACACACTGAATCATCTCATCATTGACCTGTGGAGAAATTTCTTAAATTTAGTAAACATCAGAAGTAACTTCAAATTCAGGAGCAGAAATGAACAAACGGCAAACCTTATCCTCCTGGTCAGGAAATGGCCGGTCGCACGAGCAGTAGCGGCCGAAGAAGTTGTGATTGTAAAGGTTTTTTGCGTTTTCCTCATCTTTGATCTGCCAGAGCAAAGGGTGACCACGATAAGCAAAATATAAATAAGCCTCATGAGGTCCGATATGAGAGGTCTTTGTCACTCATTGGGCATTTGGCTACGTTTAAAATGTATGGATGCAATTGATACATTTTGTGTATTATTTGTGACACTTTGATTATATGAAATAAAATGTTCTGACATCCAAGTTTTATTCGACAATTGAGACACATTGTGGGGCGTTTTACTTTGGAGGTGCCACTGTACAGGTCAATGGTACAAATTCTGATAAGGTACTTCTTGTAATCGTCATGTTGGTAACAGTCAGTGCGTTGCTGCACACAGCAGAACACGTTCCACTAAACAATAACTCATAAGCAGAAAACACACTGCTGCTATCTTGGGCTGCAAATTATGATTTTAATAATCATAATCTGTGGATTATTTTGGCGACAGTAATGTTAGATGAATTTGAAGTAAAGGTGCCCCAAATGATGATTGGCGACGTGACAAAGATCCAAGATATTCCACCTCGCAAATGAAGATTCCAAAAGGAAAATGAAACTAAGAATGGTCTTAAAAATAGAAAGAGGAAGTGAACAAAATCTACTATGTCATGTCACTGGCAAATATAGTGTATCCACTTGTGATTGATGCACATTTCAGTTAATTCTCTCATATGAGTTCATCAAATGACAAGTCCTAGAATTGCCCTAATTTCAATCATGGGTTCTTAAGACTCTTTCATGTGTACTGTTATGATAGTCAAGGACACCATCCTAGAATTCAAAAAAAAAAAAAAAGTATATGTCGATCAAACTGTTTTGTATGAATGATACACCACTTGAACTGGGTCACATGCAGTGAATAAATTGTACCTAATGTTGTGGACCGTCTATGTTTAAAGTTATGTGAGAGAGAGAGAGAGAGAGAGAGAGAGAGAGAGAGAGAGAGAGAGAGAGAGAGAGAGAGAAAATTCTCACCGGAATGAGCTGACACTGGAAATCCCCAAATTTGCCATTTCCACAATCACATCGAAAATTTCTGTTCAGAAAAGCAGGAAGAGAAACATTGAACTACTTCACATAAAGTTGTTAATCTGCTCAACACTTGGACTTCCAGTCTTCAATGCGTTCATTGGGACAACAAAATTCTACCAAACAAGCATGGCGTAAACATAAGTCAGTCAATCATTAAAACAAAAGATTACCAGAATAATGCAAACACATCTGTGGCTTTATCTCAACTTTTTAAATGAAACATGATTGGAAAGGTGGACTACATTATTAACACTGCATCAACAGCATTTCTTTTCAGGAGCATACAACATCGATAACTGTTCCTTCTTTTTCAGGGAATTGAACCAATGAAACAAGAAACAATTTGAAGAGTATCTTAGCTTTATCTAGCTGCATACACGCTGCCGGAAGTTACATTTTCTTTTCAAAACATGGCACGCCATCATGTTTGCTAGCCAGAAGCTGGGCTGCGCTGTATTTGTTTCGACAAGGCAGTTAAATTCGAGTTTAACAGCATACCTTTTGGTGTACAATTCGAAGATGTCATGCCCATCATGACATTTGTTGACACACGCCAGGCAAATGCCAGCAGGCTGCGATGCATTGGGCGTGCATGTGTTGCATGCAAACACCGCCTGCCTCTTCACATAGCCCTGCGAAAACACACACGCAAAATCGATCTTAAAAGTCAGCAGAACGTGGCCAAGAGCAACACGACCGTCATCCAGACATGAAATCAAATTCAATTCGACATAAGTGTGTTTTACGTGAGCACAGCATTCCTTTGCGTGGATGGAGGACAAAGGGCATGTTTCTTACACGGGGATAAGAACAGTTTTCGGAGTCACTTCCTGCCAGTACGCACAAAGCATGCTCCAGTTCCTCCTCGTTTTCAAAGAAGTCGTCAAGGTGCGAGTCCGCTGTGTCTGTCCCTGCCATGACGGAGGAGAAAACGCCGAGTATAAAACGAGTATATTTGTTTGCTCGCGGTGCTGCAGCTGGCGCAAAAACAATGTTGTAGTTCCGGGCGGGAGTTTGGAGGCAATACCACGTGGCGGAAAAGACGTCACGGTAGCGATTTGCCAATGAATCCAAATCGCCCTGGCGATTTCAATTCATCTTGAAATAGATTAAACAATTTATTTTATTTCATTTTGTCATTTTTACCGATTATGAGTACTGAATATTTTCTTGTGGAATGTCAGGTGTTTGCAAAACTGTTCCAAAAGAGGGCGCCACTACTTGATTTTTTTTCTTGTTTGTTTTTTTTGCAGGGTAATGATTGTTTTTCACTTGTGGTGCAACGGTGCAACAAAAGGTCGGAAAAATGAAATAAAATAATCCATCAATCCATCCATCACTTGAAACGCCTACCCTCAATAGGATCTCGTAGTATGAAATAAATTATTATTATTAATAATAATAATAATAATAATAATAATAATACATTAATGTAATTGAATTATATATATGTATACATACTCTCTCTCTCACACACACACACACACACACACACACACACACACACACACACACACACACACACACATTAAGACAGAACAATTAAATACTCTTCCATTTCCAGGAGATGGAATAATTAACCCGTGTCGAGTCTGTTTCCATTTAAACTGTTGATATTCAAGAGAACAATAATTTTATGTGCAATTATTCAGGACCAAATGTTACACTTATTAATGAAGTCATTTTGGGAGTGAATTGAGAAGAGATCATTATCATCATTATTTCAGTATGCATACTTTTCGTGACATTTTTTTTTGGGTGGCGTGCTTTGAGGTTTTTCTCACGTAAAGTGGATGCTTTGGCTCAATAAATGTGGAAAAACTGGACTTCGTCATCATGATATGCTGGACCAACAGGAACCACAGGCTCAACTTCTTTGACCACATGTGGTTGCTTTTGAATACTATCGGAAATTTATTTTTAACCTTTATAACAAATTCATTTTGGGTAATTTTACAATGAAATGGAAAAAAGAAGACTTTTTTTGGGCAGTTTATCGCCAATTTGGCCTTTGCTATGAAACAAGAGAAGGAATAAACAAATGAGGCGCAAAGAAATGGCAACCAGAGCACGAAAAAGAGCGAAAACGAAATAGGGAGGGCTAATTTCCGAGCAGTACTTGGAGGCAGCACCAGCCTCCTGTATCCTGGGTGTGTGCAGTCAGTCCCAGTCAGTCAGTCTTGCCCGTAGGTGCGGGGAGGAAAGCACCAGCAACATCGCGACGTGGGTCCAGTTGTTCCTGTCAACTGTCACCTTCCCTGGAAACTTCTCCCTTTGCTCCAACTGGCGGGCCCAGAATGGGAAACTACCCGAGCTAGTTCCTGAAGAGGACGTCAATTCAGGGGCGGACTGCCAAAAGTGCCAGGTTAGTTAGCTCTCCGCGGCGCCTCAACGCGAGCGTTATTCGCAGCCCCGGCGCTTATTTCACGTCTGAGCGAACGCGCGTTGAAATGTTGTACATGCAACATATACACATCGGCCTGCCCACTCGTTTTTGCAGCCCGCTTGCGGTCTTGCGCTGTGCCATCGTTTGGACTAGCAAGCTAGCCAGCTAACATTAGCAAGTGAAGTTAGCTTGGAGGGGCGCGTGCATGAGTTTGACTGATGCTCCACATTATCTGTCATGCTTCCAGGTTGTCATTGTATTTCTTATGTTGTGTTAGTCGTAGACTTGATATACCTGTGATGGGCGTCTGTATTTGTGTACGACACAATCCAAGAGGATTGGAGTGGTGAGAGACTTTACACAGCTCTCCTGTTTTTTTAGGTCGATCCCTCATTCAGTCAGCCAGCCAGTGAGTCAATCACATCCTTCACGTCCAGGGAAGGGTTCCAGGAGCATCACTGGAGATGCAGACTTTCCTAAAAGGCCGGAGAGTCGGCTACTGGCTCAGCGAGAAGAAGATGAAGAAGCTGAATTTTCAAGCTTTTGTCGATCTGTGCAGGTATGTGAGAGCCTTTTGAGTACCCATCATTTGCATGAACAGCTGAAACGCTGAAGTTCAACACAAGCCATTCCGGGATGGTGGTTGACTTGTTTTATTTTTAAAACACGTTATTCCCAATTTAAATAACGTGAAATGACACTCGTGTTTTGTGCACTTGTCCAACCATTGAGAGGTCCTAGTTTTGAATCTCAGGCTCAGCTCAGTGACATTTGCATGTTCTCCATGTATTAATGTATCCATGTATGTGTTAAGAGTTTTTAATGACATCCTCCTGGCTAATGACAGTGGAAACTTTGGCCATCTTCGGATTCTCTTTTTTGTCAACTTTCCTATCGGATCAGAGTGAGATGATGATACTTGGAGGATTGGTCGTTCAAATTCGAAATGCCTGAATGCAACCTTTAAGCTTTGTTTAGCAAAGTTACTCCTTACCAGCCTTTATGAAAGGATATTACCCACGATTCTTCATACGGCAGCAATATTCCAAGCAACAGGGCGCCGATGGAGTTGACAGACTCTATGCCAAAACGCTTGAAATTCACGCTCAAGACTTAATATAATACTTCCAAAATAATAATTAAAATCATTTTAAATATACATTTTTTAAAAATTACAGATCAGTATATATAAAGACTCCCCCATTCCTTAAGCATATACTCTTAATTTATTAAAAACTCTTAATTTCCAGTCAGTATGAATGTCAGCATGAATTTTTTGTCAAGTTGCAATTGGCTGCTCACCAGTCCAGGGTGTATGCCGCCTCTCGCCCAGACCAACTGAGATAGGCTCCAACGTATAGATGGAAATAATGTTGTTACATTTCAACATTTTGACTTTTCTAACTGTTCAACTGCTGATGCCTGACGTGCATGTAAGGGATGATAACATTTTGGTTGAACTCCAAATAAAAGCGATAACAGTTTGCAACAGTTTCGTTCATGCAACGGCAGCATAAACATTTTTTTATAGAAGTCGGAACGTGCCATAGCGTATTTCACTGATGCAGCAAGTCATAAATACAGTAAATATTTGAATGCAAAAGCTTCGGGCCAGATATATAAAACAATCAAATGAAAGACAGTAAAGTGTGCAACCCCAAAACATGTGTCGGTGCCACTTGTTAGTACCACCCGTGCCCCCTCCACTCTAAAAACAGCACAATTTGCTCTTCTTTTTAATTAAATCATCAGCATTAGTGCACATTCTGTATTCATGTGCGCCTAACATCGGATCAAAAAAAAAGCTTTTTGGATGAATGCACAGAGGGAATACCAGAGTCAAGGCCTTGGTTGGCAGAGGTTGTGTTTGTTATGTCTTAAGTGGAAGCTTGTTGAGACATGGTCCTCGGAGCAAGAAGAATATGTCTGTAAAACGTGTCAAGTGCTGAAGGCACAGAAACCTTAAGATGTAATTCGTTGTTTTGATGGCGCAATTACACTCCAAGGCATTCCACATGTTTCAAGATGAAAAGGATGTATATACTTGGTGAATCAGTTGAGCTTTTAGTACAATACACTGATAGTAATTATATGAAGCAGACTGAGGATGTTATTACTTGCCATTCTTTTTAGGAAAATAGTTGACGTGCAGCCCTTTTTTTTTTTTGCTTCAGGTGATTTTTGCTAATGTTCTGCAGAAACCTCAGAGCAAGTGCTGACAGTAATCAATTTATAGAATACTGTCGAGATATGTTTTTGTGTCATTTTTCAAAAATGACAACTCCTCCGCACAGCATTCTGCTCAGTGACGGACAAAATAAAAATAGAGCATAGAACATTCAGGCAGGGTTTTTTTTCCTTATTTTCAATTGTTTCTCTGTTGAAGTCAGATGTGAAAAAAAAGAATTTAGCAATAGTATGTTTACATTTATCCAAAGGGCTTGCAGGCAAAGCAGGCATGTCAAACTAAATTTTGTCACAGGGATGTCGTTGTTTGGGTTTACTTCAGGAGCTCCGTTATGCCTGTGGAAATCATTGAATTGCATAATCACCTCATCATATTATTACATACACAAGTAGTAACGCATCTGATTGTCCTGACCTATTTTTTATTTCATAAATTTAATTTATCGTCACTGATCGTGTAGTGGTACACACGCCGGACTTGTGTTCAGGCAGTATGGGATCGCTTCCCACTCAGTGACTGTGTGAATGTGCGTGTGATTGGTCGTTTGTCTCTATATGTACCCAGTGACTGACAGGCGACCAGTTCAGGGTGTAGTCTACCTTCTGCCCATAGTCAGCTGGGATAGGCTCCAGCAACTCGCCACGACCCTGTTCAGGATAGACGGTGTTAAAAATGGATGGATGGATAAAATTAGTTTAAAATCGTGCTTACAAAAAACTTATACAAATATTGTCCAATTTATGTTAAGAAGGAATTTGGGGAAACTAATGCTTGTAATATCTGTTACAAAATTATTTCTGCCAAAATGAAAGGAACAAATGCATTATCAAGAAGTACAGTACACTTTTGTGAGCCACATGAAATTATTTGATAGGTCAGATCTAGCCCCTGAGCCTCAGGTTTGACACCAGTCTCGTAGGGTGTTCCTGGCTTTGGCCCCGATGCTGCATGCTGCGACGAAGGTTTGTCTTGTATCTTATCCATCGTCAACAGTGTAAAAAGTTATGCAAGTTGTCAGAAGTAGGACATGATTTTCTCGAGCACTTGTGACCTTTGGGTTAAGATAACGAACTATGTCTGTCAGACTAGGAACATACTCGAGTGCAGTTTTATCCAGTTATTCAACTTTGATTAAACATTCGGGGGGGGGGGGGAAACAAGAATGCAAATCAGTGTTTTAATTGGATTCACTGTTCAGTGTAGTGTGTGAAGAGGCAAGAGGGTTGCTGCCTCACAAAGTGACCTGATTGAGCCAGCCCAGATTACCACACTGTAATCCTCAAAACATTTTTAATCTCTTTAAAACTCCCAAGCAACCACCAGTTCCCTCTCTATGTCCAACCCAGACCTGGACCCACGTGTATTTATCGTGGAAGGTTAAGATGAAGAAAAACAAACGCAATAAATAGTGGCTTTAAATGGGAAAAAGGAAATCCCC
>CAAKHF010000087.1:1808-14684 GCA_901007745.1 Hippocampus kuda
AATCGTGTTTGTGTCACTGTTCAATTGTGTGGTTGATGTATGCTACAAGAATACCTATCAATAACATTTAGATTTTCTACTTTGCACACACACACACACACACACACACACACACACACACACACACACACACACACAGATACACTAACCTCCTGCTGGGTGTACAGAGGAGGTTTGCTGCACTTTGAATTAGACCAGAATTTTACTTCCTGCTGGGTAAAGAGAATTTGTTTTTTTTTTCCCCAAAGCCTGACTCATTGTCAAAGCCAGCTTTTGCAAACTTTTTCAGTCATTTTCTTAGCAGCCACTATTATCCAGAGAAGTCAGAGTTAGGCGAATGAACTGATTTTGCAAGCGATCGAAATGTGAAGAGTGCAGAAAAGTTATTGATCTGTGCTTCTTAGCCTGTGGAGGGACACAGTGAGAGCTGAGTTGGAATCTATCCCGGCTAAGGACTGAACCATACATCGAGCACCAGTCAATCACAGGGTGATGGTGAACAGCACATTGAGCGAGAATTGATCCCTCACCAGCTGCACTAAAGAAAGCCACGTGAAGCATGACATTACCATTGGCCCATTCTAAAAGTTAGGGATACCCTTCTTGGTCTAAGAAATCCAAATGACAGCCTTCATCTGTATTAAAACCATAAGAGCTTCGATCTTGTGTGGTTATCGAAAGCCTTTATTAACAATTAACACACGTCAACTTGCAGGGATTGTGGGGATCATTATAATCTCGACAGGGCATTTTGTGCAGATGTGCCAAAGAGTCCCATTCTGGAATAAAGTTGAGAACACTGCCATCATAAGGAAAAGAACACCCGATAAGAGGGAAAATCAAAAGTCACCGTATTGGAAAAGGTTGACAAAATAATTCACCTGTTGATTCGATCTTGTGACTGGATTCAGCTGCAATGGGTACGTCATTCGAATTATTAAAAGTCGCAGGTGCTACGACCTTGATATGGATTGTTTCACAAATCCAGCAGCAAAATCATGCCGGGGCATATGGTCATGTTTCTGCCTGTAAATCGATTAAATAGCAAGGCATCAAATGACACTTTGAACCAATTCATCCATTCTATATCGTGGGTAAATATGAGTGTGGAGCGTAGCACGCCACCATAGAGTGATTGATCGCCAAACTGCGCGGCACACTTTTCTGTTTGTCGGAGTGTTGTGTTGTGCAGTGGCAAAAAGTCATATTTGCTGCTTTCAATAAACCCATCTGTATTTGATGTACGGCTTTAAGCGGTCGCTCACGGCTTTGGTTCAGATACTTCTGCCGGAGCGTAACTGTGCGCATTCCCAAAAATGTAGTGTGGTTGTGTATCTGATGTGCAAATGTTGACCAAATGTTTGGGGCCCGCATATGCTGAGATGTTATCAGGATTTAGCAATGTAACAACAAAAAAAGGTAACAGAGCTTTTTTCAGCACATGGGGATTTTTAAAAACGTATACAGGTACATATACTTGTGTGTGTGTTTGTGTGTGTGTGTGTGTGTGTGTGTGTGTGTGTGTGCGCGTGCTTGTATGTTTATGAGAATGCTATTACATTAGATGTTCCTATACCTGAAGATGTGCATTTAATCTCATGTGCCTGCCCTCCACAGTAGGCAACAAGGTCAATATGAACAGTCTCCATGCTATCCATTATAGTGATCTGCATTTCGTGGTTTGTTTGCTCGAACTTAAGTGGCAATATACAGTGCAGCGAGAAATATTTTAACCTTGGGATGACATTTAGCCGAGTAAAGAATTACAAAACTCAATGTTCTTATCTCGCAGGCCATGCCATGTTTATCCTGATCCTATTAGTCGTCGAGCCTGGGGTGTGTACAGTATACTGTATCTGTACTTTTGCACAGGTAAAAAAAAAAAAAAAAAAAACAACATTCCAGGTGAATGTTTTTAATTATTCTTGATTTTTTTTTTTTTTTGAAGCAGCATTCAGAAACCTCCGTTTTCATAGCTGTTGTAATGCCACTGTGTGCCCATCAATTTTTGCATATCATAGCATTCCTGTCAGCCATGTTTTGTTTGCTCACTGCAGATAAACTCTGCTGGGGAGATTTTGTCTCCATGCACGCCTGTTCTGAGAGCGGAAAGTGGAACCTCGGAATGGTAACTGTAGTGCATGAACATAGTGAACCGTGACAATTGCTATTTCTGCAATCATCATTATTGTTCTCTTTTGTGTACATACTGTGTACACGCAGCCAAAGAAAATCTGCTCTTGAAACTAGTTTCGGTTTTACATGATATTTAATATAAATTGTTGGTCCAATTCCTAGTTAGCTGACCACCACTGAGTTTTCATTTCAAAGATCGATTACACTTGGCATTTAATATAGTTTACAAGATCAAGTGTTTCCCCTGTTGGTGTCTTCATTTTAGGGCCTTTCACACTTCCAAATCTTGTGCTCCTGAATATTTGTCTTCTTGCCAGTTAGCTGGTCTAAGCTCATAACTGCACAGCCGTGAGTTGACCGTATTATTATGCTGGATGTTAAAATGCCAACTGCTCAAGTGAAGTTGCACAAAGGCCATTGAACCCTTTTCTATGTAATACTTTTTTTTTCATGCATAAGTTTAAATTTATATTTGTTTGAAATTGCCCCACTGAAAATGTTTCTTGACACTAAAATACAGTTTGCTCCTATGCACAGTTTGGATTTAAGAAAAGAAACCAATTCGTTGTTTGTTATAAAGTGAGATGTATTCGGTAAAATATACTTTAACCGAATATACAATAATTCTTTAGAATTTTCAAGAGGACTCAAATACTGATATATTTGATAGCTGCAGCCCTGCATTCAACCTCCCTGTTATATTGTCGTATTTTCTCTACTTAGGTTAATAAATTGTTGAACTAACGAGGCACCGGATAAATTGGTTTCTGTGTTAAGTAGCAACCTTCAAAAAGAAGACTGAACTCATTTTCTCTGTTTATATTACAATTGTGTGGAACGCTGATGAAAATTTAAACGAGCATATTTCTTAATTCGATATGTTGTTGTTTATGTGATTTTTTTTTATTCGATCAAAAGTAAAGTGCAGTCATTCTGCTCTTAATCAGTAAATTAGGTAATCATACATGCCTTCGCATCACGCTACACCAGTACTACTACGAATACAACTGCTCAGACCACTACTATTGCAACTACTACTGCTATTCTGCTAAATATGGATGCGAAAGATTTGAAAACGGACTCTTCGTTGATTGAGTTTAAAGAGTGATGAGCAGAAAAATACATTTCCTGTGTCGAATTCATATGCAGGCATTAGTAACAGTAGTGCTTTAGGTCGTGAGCTTGTGTGCTGCCGGTAGCATGAAAGGATGCTGCGATTAAATTAGGAGCTTGCCTTTCAAGACCTTTTTTTCCTGATGCGCCATCCACTCTCATCTGCTCTTTCTACTAATGAAAGCAATGCCATAATGGCAACGCACTTCAAACAAACTCACAAAGACACTGAAGAAAAAGAAAGATCACTCGTGTGCGTGCGTGATCTCACACAAAAGGAAGGTAAGTCGAGATGGCCCTCGACCGCCGTTGGCAATTCTACCTCAGTAAAAGTGGTCATGTGTTTGTGCATGCCTGTGATTAGCCTCCAATTTACATGCCTTATTATGCTCATTAGCATATTACAGAATATGATAAGATGACTATTTCACACACATCTTGCGGGAAGAAGACAACACATTTAGAGAACTAATGAAGCCGTTGGAGGATGAAAGAGAAGTACAAAGGATCCGATCACATCATCAATGGAAATTCCAATGTCTGTGTCTTAATGTCGTCATGATTATGGGGCCGTGGACAGCTACCATTTGTACAACACATTATCAGTAACTCAAGAGCCCTAAAGAGCGTATTAGTCCTTGATGAGTGGTTGATTATCGGGTCAGTATGTGATTTAAACGGCTGTTTACCTCTGCCAGTTGTGAAAGGCCGTGAGAGCATTTGTGAAGAGTAAGGAAGAGTGAGAAATGTATTGTTTGTGTGTGTGTGTGTGTGTGTGTGTGTGTGTGTGTGTGTGTGTGTGTGTGTGTGTGTGTGTGTGCATTGGTGGTGCTCATGTGCAACGGAAAAATTAAACTGTGTACCTGATTCAAGCCTTCTTTCTTTTCTTTTTTTCTATTTTAATTATATTTTAGAGCACAGCGGTGAATGTTTCATGGAAGCGAGAAGAACTGTTGTGCATGCTTTAAATACCGCCACTCCCGTTCCAAACACAAACACCGCACTGTTTCCCCTGCCGCCCCACTCTTATGAGATGCACCGTACTACATAGCAAGCGCTCCTTTCGAGGAAGAACAATTACCAAGACATACTTTAATGTTTCAAAAAAAGGAAAAAAAAAAGGTCACACAATTTGCCACAGGAGGAAACGGGTGCTAATGGTAGTCATACCAATTGTAAATATTACCAAAGGTAAACAATCCTATTCAGAAGTGTGCCACTTTAAGACAGCCCTGTTCCTTTTCTTACAGCAAAGATAACATTCTGTGACGATTATTGTATTTCTGTTCGGAAAGCACTGCCTGAATCATCAGGGAATGCATTTTACAGTTAAAGCCCAGCAAATCTCCAGATTCTTTGGACACACAACAAAATCTGTCTGTCTTCTTTTTTATACATTTAGTGAGTCATCCTTTACTATTCTTTAGGCTGTACGTTCACTAATAATCGTTAACAGTTCAGTGAAGGCCACATAAATCCCTTATTGTGAATTAATTTGAGTGCCATGAGCCAGTCGCGTTTGAAAGTTGCAATTACCGTACATTTCATATGGTACAGTATGCTCCCATCAGAAACATTCTCCAGATCGTGTTTATTTTGTAAGCTCTATTTCATTTGCTGAGTGCTGCAATGAAGGGTCTGTAACAGACTATTTTCAACTTTCAGTTAAATACAGGCGTGTGTATAATATATGTATATAATCGCGAGGATAAGCTGATAGGATAATGGATGGATAATGATGGAAGAATACATTGTAACGTCTCTCAAGGACGTATTGGCAGACGTTAGTTGTTTATCTCACCTTCCATAATAAATCACGAACATGGCTACTGTGGGCCTTAGCTGATGCCAAAAGAGAGCAACAACAGCCTGAGGCATATCATCGAAACGCACAAACTCCTCTCTCAGTGGCAAAACGTCCACTCTCGCAACTGCTCTCCTGGGCCTTCTCTCTTTTTTAGCAGACAAAGGTCTTTTTTTAGTGAAGAAAAAAACCTCTTACCGAACTGACAGTTTCGGCTGTCACGTCAGCCTTCATCTGAGCTGTCACTGCTTCCTTATAACATGTCTGAATAAACAGCTGACCGGGTCGGTAAACCTTCAAAAAAAGGCACCCCGACCCGCTCAAGGCTGCGAAGCAACTCCCCACCGCCGCTGACGCAACGTGTCCCTGTTGATGGTGCCATCTCCGTGGAGGGACCAGCAAGCTAACAAGCTCCCACACGCCCACACACATTGCCTCAATACGGGGGCGGGGGCGCAGCTTAACTTATCCAAAAAAGTTATTGCTCAAAAAACTTTGCGCGAACACCATTGGCCGGTCATTAAGTCAGAAGATGGAGATGGACTTCCAGAATTTGCTGTTTTCCTCACAAGTTGCTGCAGCACAGTGGAGTGTGGATTACATGGATGAGATGGACAGCCCTACCAACATGCACACAAAAATATCTAAGCTCCCCTTCAAGCGACAGGAAAAATGGAGGGGAGTCGCTTGAGACATCCAGGAAAAGTCAGGAATGAGAGCCAGGTTCAAAGATGGCCAGGTTCAGAGATGTGGTTTGTTTTGTGGACAAACAGGCAAAAATCGTTTCCCATCCGTTGTTTGGCAACATATAGGAACCTGCTTCATAAAGGGGTGAAAAGGCTAAAAAGGAAAATGCTAAGACATAGGGAAAAGAAAAGCATTTTTGCTTCAGATGTCACAGGAAAGTAATAAACAGTGATGAAAATGGCCCATATGTCGTAAAGACTCTCCTAGGCTTGACTATCAATGGTTCTCTGAAGGAAGAAAATGCCAGTCAGGGGAGTTCTGAATGGCCACAAGTAGCAGTAAACAAAATCTCAGAGGCAACATTAGAATACCTCATTGAGCAGCAGGTAAAATTGTACTTCCCAGAACATGATATGGTTGAAAAATTGGAAATGTCATTTGAAGGCAAACAGTTCACGGTCTCAAAATCAGTGAAGCTGATTGACAGCCATTACAGCATTGGCCAGCCTTTTAAGAACAAAGACGTCGTTTTCCCAAATAATCCTGTCTTTGCAGAACAGAGGGCAGAAAGTTTGAAACGGATGATGATGATGATGAACCAGAGCTTCATCAGGGTTACACTAAATTCATGGCAAAAACGCTGGTGAAGGGCTATGCTCAGTAGGTTCCTACAGCAGCTGATTGTAAAGGTAGCAAGAGGACATGGTACATCCCACGTCATGGGGTTTGCCACCCAACAAAGCATACAGCATATCGAGGCACCTCCCTAAATTCATGTTTGTTGCAACTTGACTTGCTCTCTCATTGGAATGCTGAGAAGATGCAGGTAGGAACCGATAGCTTTCATGGATGACATTGAAGGTATCTTTTAATCAGGTCCAAGTTCCCCCGCAAAGTGAGTTTCCAATAGCACAGTTGAGCTTGCATCAGTACATGAGGAGGGAAGAGCCGGCAAAGTCAAGATGCTGGATCTGGAGAATGATTGTTTGCCAATCGAAAGAGCTTTAGGAGTCCAGTGGTGTGTGGAGGCGGAGACCTTGCAGTTCAGAATCGGCACACAAAGCAAGCCACTCACGATAAGAGGAGTGCTTTCAATGCCGAGCACTACCTATGATCCGCTTGGGTTCTTGCCTCCACTTATCCTCCCAGTGAAGGACATTCTGCAGGATCTATGTAGAACAAAGCACGCATGGCATGCCATCTCATGCGTGAGGCTCTGTCTATGCATTGGCAACAGTGAATGATAAGCTTGTACCGTTTAACCACTTTTAAAGTCAAAAGATGCATGAAACCAGCCAGCTTTGGAGAAACTACTTCTGCACGACTTCTTTCACTGACACCAGCGAGACAAGGTATGGTGTAGCCACGTATTTGGTCTCAAGAAACTGTCAAAACCAGATTTAGTGTGCTTTCATCTTGGGAATGGCCAGCGTTACACCATTGAAGCCAGAGACGATACCCCGACTCGAACTGACTGCTGCAGTTGTGGCTGCAAGAATGGATAGGACAATGAGAGCCGAGTTTGGACATGAACTTGATGGACTCTATCTTTTAGACAGCACATCAGTCCTGCAGTACCTTGAAAATGAAACTACAAGATATCGTACGTTTGTTGCTAATCGGGTCGCTACAATTCGAAACAGATCGGACGCATCACAGTGGAGGGATGTGAACACATCCGCCAACCCAGCAAATGACGCTTGGAGAGGGCTGACGATTGACATGAATGATGGGTCCAGACTCCAAATCGAAGCCGGAGTCTGAGTAGCCAGCGATGCCAGAGGGTGATCACCAAAATAAACTTTTCTGACCGTGTAAACGTGTTAATGTGCAAACGTTACATTAGCCGGTTATGTTTGTCATTTTTTTTTTTTTTTTTTTTTTGTAACGCCTTAATAGTTTGTTTTTAAGCGGATTTAAAAGGAATTCAAGCGAAGCTTTTTGTTTGTTTGTTTGTTCAACAATAACGGCGTTGTGCTTTTGTTGCTGAACTGAAAGGCCCGTCAAAGAAAGGCACAAGTCAGGAACCTTCATGCCCGGCTGACGTAGTGACAAAATGCCACAACCCGAAAAATAAGAAAAATTGAAAGGGGGTTTGAATGAACAAAATAACTTCATCAAACACAAACAACAAACCCTTTACTGGAATATTTTAAGCTAACAAAAGCTTTTGTTGACAGACTACAATGGCGGTTTAGAATCTTGGATGCTGTCATCATAATTCTATTCAAGCAGATTATCATAAAGAGCTCTGTGGGCTTCTCGCTTTGACCTGCTATTTTGCCTCGCAGTGGCTCACTGTGAGGGCTGAAGTCACTTCATCCATTGTGGAGCCAAGTGTATGTACAATGGCATGTCTGGCATGGTGACAACTGCGCAACTGTTGTGTAACCAACCACTGGTGGCTTGTCTGGCCACTCGGCAAGAAGCTCCCGCTCGCCACAACGTGTTCACACACGCCCCTGCCAAGGTGCATTGCCTCCGTACGATTCTTAAGAACAAAGAGGAAACAAAGCCATCATATATTTCTGCATTTCTTTTAAACTAAACCCATGAAAACAAGATAAACATTTGGTTTTGCGGCTGGAATACATAGACTAATTCAATTTTCATTAATTTTAAGAGGAACCATAGTTTGTTACAAACAGGGACTGACATGACCCTCCAACCCGCCAAATGCTCGTGAATTTCACCTGCGGTCAGTGACAGCACCAATTCAATTAGCCACTTTGGCGGGTTGTATTTTGAATCGAAACGCATACCATGTTTGGCATAACTGGCGACCAGAATCATCAACTAATTTAATATTCATTCAGGTATGTGTTCTATGTCACCTATAACCATAACTGTCAACTTTTCGGAGCGCCAACCTGTATAAACTACCAAAAATATCCTTATAAAGAGCAAAAAAATCCTTATAACATACCAAAGCATTTTATATGTCAAAATAACGGCAGAAAAAAACCCACGAAATTTTCAATGATATTTACTGGAAAGTTATCGGAAATGAAAAGCATTCGAGTAGACTAGCACCATTCTGGCGCAAAAGCAAACGGAACTACCTGTTAGGGGGAAAAAAAAAAACAAAAACGGACATTTTCAGAATCCGTATGATTTGTGCGATACGGCCATGTACGTAAGATTAACCACAAAATCCGTATGAACTATGGCTAAACCATATGAGTTGACAGGTATGCCTATAACCACAGATACTAATAGATAAATAGAAGGCCGGATACTCCAGTATTGTAGGTTATCTTGCTGCATTTTCATTTACTCACATACCCATTGTCTCACAGTTAAGTCAGCCGGAATACGTTTTACAATATTTACACCAAATTTTGCCTTTGTTAAATGTGTACAAAAATGTTGAAAATCAATGTATTCGTCTTTGTTAGCTATTTGTGAAGTTTTGTGCTTGACATTCGCTCACATCCTGTGTCTCCCCTGAGGGCTTGCTTGCACCCCCCATAAAACCCAGTGATGCCCCTGCTTTATTCGACTTGCCCTCATTAGGGTCAGAATAAGCTGGAGCCTATATCAACAGACTGTGAGAGGAGTACAACTTGAAATGGCCGGACAATGACAGGACACTTAACGTCTTTGTGGAAGTCCAATCATTTGAAGACGTGTTCCATACTTGAAGGGGTGGGAAACAACAAAGATGACACATCTCCCTTTGTTTATTAAAGCTGGGAATTGAATACACCTGTAGCATCTGGCAAAACCCTCAGGGGAACACAGTGTGTTCATTAGGTGCTAAAAAACATGTCAAAAATGCTGACAAGAAGTGATCCGCAGGGAAAAAGGAACGTTCCTGATAAGTTTATGGGCAGGGAACTGACAGCTAATTATGTATCAGTTGGGAAGACATTACATGTGTGTTCAAAAGATAGCACAAGCATACAGGCATATACACTCCCCCTCCCCCTCCAAAATGACCACCGTTCAAGGAAAGTTGCCTTTAAGTATTTTCCGAGTGGCAGGACGTGTGTAATGTTGATTAGGAGTTCCGTCAGTTTGAGGAAAGAGACGAAAGCGAGAGGTGCATGCGGCAAGAGCTTCAATTTTTTCTAATTACTCCTGAATTCCTTTTTAGAATGTGAAACTGTTTGTGGCCATGACTGGTGTGTGTTTTATATTGTTGAGATGCGTGTAGGTATGGAGTACATAGTATAATTGTTTATTTTGGTCACAGTTTTTCACCCCCAAAAATTGTGTTCATCAGCAATTGACGTGTGGACAATAAAGGCTGTTGAACATTGGCCGACTCATCAAGTCTTCCTAAACTAGGAAGAACACCTTTTGGAACAGTTACATTGACGACTTCACGGGTTTTGCCTAATGTGGGTTCTTTTTGGAACGTAATCCCCGCGAAAAACAAGGGTTCTCCATAAACCTTTTTCACAACCCCAAGATACTGGTGACGAATGGTCTCAATTTTGTTTGTAAATGTTTATTATCTATTATGTATTAGAGTTTATCAATAAATAATTTTTAGGTAAATTAAATGTAATGGGTTCATTTCGAGCGGGACCCCTGATGGGCTCTCACGGCACATTGGTGTACTACAGTTGGCTGTTTTGGACACACTGAGCTCTGGGACCAAATGGACGAATGAATCACAGTTGTATTTCAATCGTTACCCATTACCATTGGGTCAAAATCCAGTCTCGCTTTCATTGCATCGAGAAAAGGTTGCCACAAAGACACTGAATTGGGAAGTGAACCTAATATCAATACCACTTTTATCAAAATAGGTTGTCAAAAAAGCTTTGCTGCATGGTAGATAATATGCCAAACAATTGGCTGTAGCTTTGCGGTAATGCAGCAGTTATACACGCTTTATAATACTCCCTTGATAAAAAGTGCTTTTGTGTGGCAATAAAAGTGGATTGTGCCACACAGGATGGGTCTATAAACTCCAGTTATGAAGCAAAGTGGAAGAGGCGAGCTCACCTGTATCTTCTCTTCTGCTGCATCCAATTATCTTTAAGGCCTAGTGAGCCTTGTTGTCTGAGATGCCCTTCAGAGAGTCGTTATTGTGTAGTGCTGTTATTAAAGTACAACCATGCCAGGTCACGTGTTTGCTGACCTGTGCTTAAGGGCCTCTTTTGACTTCCTCCAGTGCTCTTGGTCCTACAAGGCTGCACCTTTGTTGTCCTTCAAGGCACTGGCTGTAAAAAGGATGAGTTCACAAGTCATTGAGATGACACTCCGGTACAAACCACAATATTTTACCAAGAATCACAATCCGTCAAGTATTAACCAAGCATTCCTCCATCCATTTTTTAAAAAATTTCTATTCTATTTACGATTTACTTTTTGCACCCTGGGTTCATGTCGAAGCGGCAGCAGCCCAAACTGAGAGGCCCAGACTTCAATCGGCACTTTATGTTCTCTGACTGTACACCAGGTGGCAGTGTTGCTATAAAAAACATCCTTGCGAAGAAAAAGGTTGTCCTGTTAATAGCCTGCGAATAAAACACAGTGTTTGGCTACACTCTGGGCTTGCTATTTTGCCTCCCGACACCATATACTTAACCCCAGTTAGGGACGATGAAAAGGACGGACGAAAACCCACTTCCGTCCTTTAATCCGTCCCTTTCAAAAAATTTCTCATTCTACGTCCCAAAATTGGGCTCATTCCGTCCCAGGGCCGAAATGCCCATCTCTGTATAGTAGGCATCCTGCTAGTGATTGAGGGTGCATCCACATTGAGAAAGGTCCGTCCACATCCCAAATATTAAAACGTTTCGGGTTATGTAAAACAAATGCCAACCTGTGTTGTACCTTCCCCAGTTATAAGGCCCATGTTGGGTGGTTTTCTGTTCCTGCAATGTCAGGCACGGCGTGCTCAGCTGTGCACAATGGCTGCCCTGAATTTGATGCAAATAAGGGATGCCTCGAGGATTGGCCAGGAAAAGTCTACTTCCATCCCACAACGGTGCACGGAGACTCAAACTCACTATGCCCAATTCTACCAGAGCAAAGTCTAGCAAAATACCAATACCAAATTCCAGCCATGAGCACGGTTAGACTGCGCTTTGTGCTAGACTGCACCGGCATGAAAACAGAGCCCTGTGAGTCACATCAGTGTAGAAAAAGTTTTATTTTATTTTTTTTACAAACTCAACACTGCGTTCAGCCCTCATAATTTCATTGATTACTCTGTCTGTTTCCTTCTCCTCTCATGTCCCACTAGAGAACCGCGTATAAAAAGTAAGAATATAAAATCACATTAAAATTTTATTATCTGGCTTACTCCTCAAGAGCACTGTGCTACACAGTCCCACTCAAATGCATACCGTTTTTTTTCCCCTCACGTATACACAGGCAGGAATGCACAATTAAAAGCCAATGCATGATCCTTGACTGGGAAGATGCTTATAAGAGCATTGATAAAACAATTTCTGTAATAAGCTGTGATTGTAAAACTGTCATTGGTTAACTCTAGACATTGTCTTTGCGTAAATCAGTGGTTCTCAATTATTTTCTGTCATGCCCCCCCAAGGAAGAGGAAAACATCTCGCGCCCCCCCCCGCATGGCTATAAATATCATTTGTCTGTAAAATTGTTATAAGTGCACCTTTGCATAACACTGTATCCTTATTAACGTATAAGAGAATAAAAAAAGAAAGAAATATGGACCAACTTTATGGACCAACTTACAACAAAGAATAGCTTTAGTAACTGGAACAGAAAAGATTGCAGAAAAGTGCATCTGAAATTCAAAAATAACATTGAATCCTTAATTTAACAATAAATATTTTTTGACTGAGTATGTCAAACCATACGATACTGAAAAATAAAATGACATAAACTCAATGACTAATAATGCATTCAAACTAATCACCAACATTATCTCAGGAGCACAATATTCAAAAAAAAAAAAAAAAGTTAACCAGCAAAACAAAACAATTTTTTTTTTTTTTAAATCAAAGATGATGTCTGGATTAATGGCTACAATGAGCAAATTTTGCAATGCACAGCTTTTCAAAGCAGGACACAGCAACTCTCGGCTCCTGCACAATGTGTAGCCGGGACCTGTACAGTATTGTTAGTTTACTGAAGTAGCAGTCACAAAGCGGCATGATTGTTGGCCTCAGAGGGCGGAGGGGGACGGGGCGGGGGTG
>CAAKHF010000089.1:0-20013 GCA_901007745.1 Hippocampus kuda
AACACCTGCAAAACTAGGCCGTGTTCACAAGGAAACTTCATCCAGCCATCCATTTTCTGATCCGCTTTATCCTCACAAGGGTCATGGGGGGTGCTGGAGCCTATCCCAGCTGTCTTCGGGCAGTAGGTGGGGTACACTCTGAACTGGTTACAAGCCAATCGCAGGGCATACAGAGACGAACAACCATTCGCGCTAACAGTCACACCGAGGGACAATTTAAGGTGATCAATCAGCCTGCCCTGCATGTTTTTGGAATGTAGGAGGAAACCGGAGTACCCGGAGAAAACCCATGCAGGCACAGGGAGAACATGAAAACTCCACACAGGAAGGCCGGAGCCGGAATCAAAGCCTGCACCTCTGCACATTGAGGCTAACGCGCTAACCAGCCAACCACCGTTCCCATAGGTAATGTCATTTTTACAAACTATTTCAAAGTGTGTATTGTAAACATGTTGTGTAAAGTATTCTTAATAATTCAGTAGTTTAATACGCAACATTGTTTGCGGTTCGATCCTCTCAATTACCGTCCTGCTGAGCACAACCATTCACACTTACAGTCACACCTCGGTACAGTTTAGAGTGATTCATTCATTTCCCATTCATGTTTTTGGAATGTGGGAGGACACCGGAGTACCTGGAGAAAACCCATACAGGCACGGGGAGAACATGCCTTTGTCTTTAGCAGAGGATGATGCATCAGTAAATTTTGCCGGTCCATCATTCGTCATTTGCCAGAGGCCGGGCCACCCGTCCCACATTGTCAGCCTGTCATTATTTCAAGCTGACCAATGTCTCCAGCAATTGCTCTCTGTCTATCTGATATACATTCGGCATACAAGACCCGAATCCGAAGTAATAGTTTAAAAAATAAATTTCACCACATTTTAACAGGAGACCATAAACATAAAGGTGTATATTTAATATATAGACATACGGTATATTAAATATTAGACTCAAAGATTATTGATCACTGTTGTCACGGCAACTGATCAAAGGTAATCCGAGTCCCAGTGCATCAGCAAACTTGTGAAGCATAACAGTGTGGATCTTTGACTTCAATTTAATCCCACATGAAACATAAAAGGTAAAGAGCACGCATGGACATAATGGTGACAGTAATAATTCTGACAGGCAGATGCTGCATTTTTGTCATGTGTCAATCAGGTAACGTCGTCTTTTGTCACGTTTCGGTTTGTGACCAACAGGTGGCACTGTGGGGCTTTTCCGCCTGCAGCTGCACACCTGTTGGTAATTTGGTATTAGGGCTATAAAAGGACTCCCAGCCCGACCACTCACTGTCGGGTCATTGCTTGCTCTAGCTACTGTCATGTTCATTTGTTTGCTGCATTTAGGTTTGTTTTAGTCATGTTTTGGTTGTTGTTACATTTTATCTTAAGTCATGGTTTTTTGTTTGTTACTTTGGTCTTTGTTTTGGATTTAGTTTTCTCTGTTTTAAATACACTTCTTCAAATCCACCCTGCTCCTCTCTCCTGCCTGCTTTTTGGGGTCCACCACCACCTCGCAACGTGACATCTTTAGCAGATGTCTCCATCAAATGATGACATCAAGGAGCCATCGCTCACATTACCCCAAAACATTTCTACCTCCTCTCTCCTTGGTTCTAGTCAACAGAGGAGCAGGGACGTACGAATATGCAGTTCGAGGAATGAAATGAGCCCAGAGTCAATGATGTCCGCTCAACGCAACCCTGGTGGCGAAAAAACTTGCAAGCCACGTACATGTAGCGTGTTTTAGTGCACGAGGATGAATATATACTTGTCAGCGAAATGGGAGTCTGTCGATACTGACCTGGTTCGTGATGATTCTGGTGATGGACAGCTTGTGACATTTTTCTTTGGTGGTGTGATATGACATGTAAAATATGTGCCTTGGTTCAGTAAAGGTTAGGAAATCATCCAAATGTATCAAACAACAATCTTTACAGATTAAAGACGACAGTCCCAAAACAAATACACTCAAATCCATATATACATACTGCAAAAAAAAAAAAAAAAGTAACTCTCCACACTTTGAATATGCCCTTAAGACACACAAAAAAGCTAGTTTGGCTAAAGATCACATGTCCTAATTTGAGACTATGACAAAAGATTTAAAACCAATTTTCACAAACCAGAGGGGCCATTACATTTTGGCGTAATCAGTAAATTTGATTATGCATAAATTTAATTCTAATGGTAAAATAATATACCTGTTGGTACTTTGGGTAACAGTATAAAACACCCATATTTTGGAACCCCATAACACCGCTAAAATTCTGCCCTAATCAAGATCAGTTTTGACTAAGACTGTAAGACAGTAATTAATTTGTTTACAATTGCCCTTGCCGTCTGCATAAGTGCTAAACTAGACTACACCATGCTGTTAGGTGTTGTATCATTGGTTTGCTCGTGTGTTCATGTGACACAGCGGCAGTGGTCCACTGTTTAGTTTGGAAAGCTATAATTATTCCAAGCACATGTGAAGTGGCAAAAAATAGCCTTTAACTCAGAAGAAAAGCAAAGAGGCACAAAGAAAAGGTGGGGGACTGTATTGGACGCACAAACTGGAGATCCAGTTTGAGCTGCCAGTGAAAAGGCTTAAAGCAGCTGGCAGCTCTGAGTTGCTGAAAGGCCTTCATCCTCCCCCTCTTTTTCTGCCTCTGTCCTCAATGATGAAGGAATGAGATTAGAGAGTTGTGACTACACTGAAGACACACACTGAATAAAAGGGACAAAGCAGCAGTATCATTGAACGATGAGGGAACATAACTGACATCAAGACACGACACAGACACAATAGACATGTTTAACATGCAGCCATAACTAGGGCAGGGATGTTCTTTTAACGCAAACGTGCCATTTAGTGACACGATTAAACTGCACGCCATCCCATTTATCTGAAATATATTGTATTCATGCTTGATATTTTGTCATAGCAAATGAAATGGAGACCAATTCACCATGTTTTTGGGAACTCCTCTCCTTCATGTACATCCACTCATCCATCCATTTTCTGATCCGCTTTATCCTCACAAGGGTCGTGGGGCGTGCTGGAGCCTATCCCAGTTGTCTTCGGGCAGTAGGCGGGGGACACCCTGAACCGGTTGCCAGCCAATCGCAGGGCACACAGAGACGAACAACCATCCATGCTCACACTCACACCTAGGGACAATTTAGAGTGTTCAATCAGCCTGTCATGCATGTTTTTGGAATGTGGGAGGAAACCGGAGTACCCAGAGATACATCCACTCATTCTATTAGTATTAGAAACCAGCTCATCACTGGCAGGTTTAAATTGTATCTCTCTTTTATGCTATCTTGACAGAAGTCATAGCGCACATCTCTCCAACCAACCAACCAACCAACCAATGACTGAATCACTCAAGGATTGAGCAAAGGAGTTTTAGGTCTCCTGACACCTCTTTTTTCTATAAGCTTGTTAAACCATGTTAACCCACAAAGAGCACAAAAATCAACGGCGAAAAAACACTCGCATTGTAATCGTAAAACAATGAAAAGGACAGAGGAGACATAGACTCTGTAACCCTCCACTGCAAAATCACATTGATTTCTCCTCACGTTAGCAGCTGCTAATGTCTAAAGTCTCAAGAGTAAAAAAAACCCCAACAAAAAACAAAAAACCCAAAACTAAAAGCCAAAGAGACGAAGTGAGAGAGGAACAGATAGAGACAAAAGAGTAAATCACAATAAATATTTATACTGATAAGTAACACTGTAAAGCATAAATATTAAACAGCTGTGTTTGTGTGTGTGTACTTATGTGTTGGTGCAAGCGTCCACGGGGATGCAGGAGTGGGCACTACAAAATGCATCAGCCACCTCTGTGTATCAGCTCTGATCAGACGAGCAATGAATATTAACCTAAAACGAGCCTTTCAGCAACATTATCAGATTGCTTGTGGGGCACTTTTGAGAAGAGCTGGCAACAACGTGCATAACTCCAATTAGCATAGGTATAAAGTATTGTGTAAACATTACCCAGACACCACCCTATCTAAAGTCCTCTCTCTCCAAACCATTGGGATGGTTCTCAGCTAAAAAAATGCACGCAACACACACTTCTTGACAAGAAAGCAGTTATTTTGAGTTAAGAAGTAGCACGTGACCCTTATTTGATGGCTTTCTTTAAATATGAAAGTGCACGTTCTCTAAAGCGGATCCTTGATGAACATTTTCAAAAATACTTGACTATTTTTACAAATTCAAACTTATTGATGCCTAAGTACCGGAGTTAGAGGACAGATGTCACTACTAAAGCGTCACAGTGCAAGCGTAACGTGCTCAACTAAGTTGCAGAAGAGTACGTAAACTCAGCTATGATAGAGAATTTTCATTTTAGCTATTTTACAGAGCCATGCACTAACTGAGACAAGTAGTTGTAAAAAAAAAAAAAAATAATAATAATAATCACCATCACAGACCACCGATCAGGCGCCCCTGACAAGACTGATAATCTTGTCTTTATAATGAATTGTTTGCTTCTTGATTTTTAGTATGGTTTGAGGAAGAAAAAACATGACACCCACTTCAAGGTTTATTGAAATGATAGCATTATATGTCTGGACATGAAGACCATTAAAATGAGAAAGCCATTATTGCTGTTGTTTTTTTGTAATAAAAATTATTTGGTAACCATCTTTTACCCATCACAGACATTTGAAGCCTTGAGGTCTCTCAACACATTTAGGCGAGTAGAGAGAATGAAGCCGTGGAGGACAATGAAAAGAGACGTTACAAAGTCAGATGGCGGCTGGTGACAAGACATTAACGCAAGGTTCATTTGAGAGTATAGATTCTACATTTGTAACAACAAATAATGTACCACTATTTATGATTTTTTTTCAAGCCACCAAAGCTATTTAAACAGTACTGTATTATTATTATTTTTTTGCTTCTATAAAACCAAAAATTGGATTTGCTATGTCTTATTTTTCAACTTTAATGTTTGTTGATTTATTTATTTTCAGTTTTGGCAATGAGCAGGTTAAATATATAGATAATGGAGAAGTTGTTTTGCTATCGTGTCGTCTGATTAGTGTGTGTTGAAACAATACAAAAACATTTCGGCGTGCATAATATATGAAGATCAATTAATATTACAAATGTACACATTATACATACCCAAAGAAAACCCACGCAGGCCCGGGGAGAACATGCAAACTCCTCACAGGTAGGCCAGAGCCGGGATTGAACCCACCACCTCTGCATTGTGAGGTTGACGTGCTAACCACTGGAGATATACATATACATATATATATATATATGCTACACAATTTTGAATGTATCTGTCATATGCAAAACCAGATTGAGGCAGCACGGCAACATGACAACCAGTGGAGAAAATGGATGGATGGCTGAAACTCAACTTCAACCTAATTCCTCATGACCACTACAAAGACATACGGGGGTGACCACTCACTTGTTTATTCAGACGGCAGCATGAAAATAAACTGCCTGCTGCATTCATTGCATCACAAACGTTGTAACTCACTGTCTAAATTACTAATGAACTAAATTATGACAGACTCACACTGGTAAACAAATCTGTGCAAACACATTACTGGACACACACACACACACACACACACACACACACACACACTTACACAAAACACTAGATTGTAATCATGTGGGCTAACTAATAGAGCAAAGCCTACAATGACACTGTCTCATTTTAGCCATGTGTTGACTTTGAGGGAGTTGAAGGAGATAGTGTGTGTGTAGTAGCTTTGTGTCTGTGTGTATGTACGAGTTTATTTCCATTCCGCTCTCTTAGTGAACAGCTCGCCATGAGTGGCTGACATCTGTTTAATGTTTGTATTGTGTCTTCGGTGGAATTCGGTGTGTATACGTGTATTCCAGCCGCTCAGACAACGGACACCTTCATCTAGTGGTGAATACGTGTCCATGCCTGTACAGACCTCACAGTGAGTCTTCACATCTTTTTCTCTTGACAGCCGGTTCACTCTCTTAACAACAGTAGTCCGTATTCTCAGGCAGGCTGCACAAGAGCAACATCGGCCAGACTTACCGGGTATTAGATTGCCCTGCAATCTCCATTTCATGAGCACCAGTCTATAAACACTATTGATTTTCACACAGAAGGATTTGCACTTGAATCAAGTGGAATGCGGGTGTGGCTGGTTGTGTTGACTGGCAATCAATAATAATCCCGTTTTAGAGTTTTTTTTTTTTTTTTTTTAACAACATGCATGATAGTAATGCATTTTGGGCAAACATACTGACTTGGTGCCTTAATATTATGGGATATGCTTTGGTTTTATTTCCAGCCCAACACCCAGCCAATGGTGTTCTCCAATGCTGTTCCCATTCCTAAATAAGTGGTATAAGAAAAAAAGCCACACAAATCAGCTGAGTTGGAAACATGACTTCCAGGGAGGGACTTTAGACCACCAGACAAAAACGTCAAAAAAAAGTATGAATACTGATGATCATTTTACTTGCAAATAAGCCTTGCTCAATGTAAAATCTGGACCTGCCTGATTGAAGACACAGTTTATATACTCACAGGATAGACACAGGTTTATTGGAGCTTTCGCCATTCACTTCGTTGTTGGCAAGAAGTCTTTCATATGAATTGGGTATTCAGCATTCACTGGGTTTCGCGCTCTTTGAACACTCACCAGGATTCGAAGCAGTGAGGTACCGCTGTGTGTATTTTCAGGGAGACTGATGTTGTAGAGAGATTTGCTGAAGATGGGTCTGTTATCATTCTCATTGATCAGGTCAATAAAAATACGGGCGAATCCCACATGGTCGGACATGGACTCATTGGCAAAGAGCTGGATAGAAGAGGAAAAAAAGGTTGTTTAAGCTGACGTGGATGAGATATGCTGATATATATCAGTCGTCTAAGGACACAGAAGGGACACATCAAGGTCTCAAAAACGTCAGTTTCTAAATTGTGGAGTTCAAATAAGTCTTCAGTGTTGTGGAGGGGATTCTTCATATTGGCAAAGCTGGCTACCAAACAGTTTAGAGCATCACTTTCTGAACATCCTTGTTGCTCAGAAACGGCTCCTGTTTAGATCAAGGTCATTTGTTTGAAAGTTTGAAAGACAGGACAAACTTGCTTTGTGTTCAGTTATCAAAGGAATTGTTTCAGTGAACCTCCGGAACCGATTTTAGCAGTCCGTCTTCCATGCCTCCTCTTTGTTTCTTGTAAAGGGGACAATGTTTGGATTCTGTTTCGAGATCCGGAACTTACGGAAAAACTGTAGCTGCGGATGCGCTCGTAGTCTAGTGGCATTGCAACCCTCATTCTGATGTCAGCACGCCCTTGTACGGCCGTGGGGGAGATGGTAAAATATTCGGAATTGTTGCCTGTCAGGAACACCTGGAACATGCTGTTCACCCCCTGTCATGGATTGCATCAGAGTTTACAGAGTATTATTGAATCGGACAAAAAACGATTGCGGTATGAGAGAAGACAAGTCTTCATATGTTCAATGAAGGCAGATTAAAAACGAACAAACATGCAGTAACAGTAACCTACATGCTTTAAAAAAAGATTCATAGTTGAACAAGATGATTTTATTTTTTTGTGTGTCGAAATAAATTGGCATTTAGAACCATCATTTTGTATTGATTTTGGGTCGGAAGGGGGAGAATACTTTTTCACGGCACCGTGTGTATGTGTATGTCTAAAGCATTTGTAGAGAGAGTTGAGAGGATGAACGCTGGCGGCTACACAGTGCTGCCGAAAACTTTCTGATTCCACTTTCTCTGTCTGGACATTTTGTTTGGACAGTCTCCAAAGGGATTTTCCAGTGATTCTTTTTACATTTGGACACATATCAGAGTATATGATTCTGTTTGTTTTAATGCATTTAAGAAGTGCTTTATGAACGGAAAGAGGTGTTATGATCGCTGATGACAACCGTGACTATCTACCTAAATACAGAAACGTACATCGGGGATTTGGTTCTGGCTCACAGAATGCTGCTTTGTGTGGGTTGGAGTTTGAGTTGGAAAAAAGTGCAAACTATTGAGGTGGCTGTAGAGTAGGCACTTTACAATTATTAACTACGATGTGCAAATCCATTTCGATCCAACGTGAAATTCCAAATAAACTCTACAGAGAGCGTCAAATGTCTTAAGTCTGCCTTTCACATACAGATAATCCCTCAAGTACGAAAGTATGAATATAAATCAAGGTAGGGTCAAAATGACACCCCAACCATGCGAAGTCCACGGCTGCCTTGAGCCAAGAAACCATCTCTGGAGCCCCGCCATCCTCTTGAAAGCTGCAGGGCAGCCGGTCGCATCCCCACCGTGTCAGACGGAGGAAGATGAGTGCACGGGTCGATTGGTATTTTGCTGGCAGCTCAAATAGCCCCCTTGTTTTTGTTTTTATCTGTGCGAGAACCATTGTGGCTGATGGCTCCTATTTAAAAGACCATCCAATATGCAGGGATGTCACCTCAAACTGCCCATAAATATAATTGCTCGTCCATTTACTTCAGCCTGTAGAAGCCCCTGATAAAAGTACCCTGTCAGGAGTGACATCCACAAAGTTTGTTGACAGGTTCCAGTCGAAAAATGTTTCATAGACGGCACCCAAGCAGAAGAACGGATGGAAGAACTAACAGCCAACGAGAGAATGAGAGAGAGGTAAATACCACTTGTGTCATAGTCTCAAAAAGAAAACATCTGCCCATAATTCCCTGCACTACAGGAATGTGGGATTCCTGTGCAGGTGTAGCGGAGTGTGAATGGGCGTGCACGTCATTACTGACATGTGGCTTTTATCAGATCACGACAGTAAATCAAAACAAAAACAAATTACCTCGAAAACATGCATGTGCATGTGAAAAGAATACATCGAGATCTACATTCCTTGCTTCCGTACTCCCCTGTAGTAGAGGAGGGAATTCGAGAACCGGTTCCAACTCATCGATTCTATCGGAAATGTGCACCTCCATTGTTACCGATTCTTCCTTAGGATGCTGACGTGCCAAAGTTCAGCAGTATTTTGGCCATGGGGGCCAAGTTTTTGCAATGTCATGTTGCCGTAGCGCAGCCAGGTGCATATAGAATGTGGAAGGATGTGAGTGAGAGCGCCTGCGTAATGCGGAGTTTCACAGCTAAGTGCGAGATCACAAGGGAAGATGTTTGTGTGTGTTTTGCAGAAGTATAGAAATGGCGACCGGGGGATTGTTTGGTTAACCACAGAATATTTACTGAAACTATTGTGCAGTACACCTAATAAAGCCCCATCTTCACCGTGTATCATTCCTTGCCACCTGCCTCACTCTAGTCGATGAAGTTAACCCCAAAAAGGAGAATTTTTGACCTCTCCAGACAACTGTCAGGTGACAACAGAAGCAGGAAAGGTTAACATTGCATGAGCGTAGCTGACTCCATTCAAGGATATACCCATTTCAGAAAACAAAGAAAGTCATGAAAAGGAAAGTTAGATAACACTACATTTTGCACTGACAAAACTAACAAAAACTAAACATGCCCTTTGCTTTTTGTCTTTGTCAAATTATTTAATACGTGAGTTTTTGGGGTTGGCTTAAAATATATGTATCTATTTCTCTTTACCAAATCGCCATCATAAATCATAAAAAAAAAATCCTGTTCCATGCAGCAGTGCATAACTTTATTAAACTTTTGCTCGCATCCAGGCTCGCTTTAGTCGAGGTATTTTTACGGCTTCTCGTCTCCTCGCTACCTTTCCCCACCATCCACTTGACTAGTAGTTATCTGACAAATTCCACCCTGACTGCTTCTGTGCCTAAATCAATCAGGGTTGACTCGCTTTCTGCTTATCTGCACCCACGGTGATTGATTTTCCTCGTTAGGCATAATTCGATGCTCTGTTCCATCTCTTCCAGAGCAAATTAAATTGTAGTGTGCAATGTGCAGGTGTCGGCTGTGTGCGCAAGCGTGTGCGCAGCATTTGAGAGCGAAACAGACAGAGTGAAAGCTTAAAGCCAACTGTGTGTGCGCACGTGTTGTGACTGACTGAGAAACAGATAAGGCTAATGGTTAAGTGGCAGGAACATTAAGTGTGCAGTTTAAAAATGTCTAAATGATTACGATTGACGGACAACATTATCAAGTGGACGTTATAGTGAGGAGCAGCAACCACGACCAACCCACCTCATCCTTGTCCTCCGCTTGAATGAAGAGGGGCAGCGCAAAGCCCACCTGGGCAAGCTCGGTGATGCGGACGCGGTACTCAGAACTGTTGAACTTTGGGGCATTGTCATTCTTGTCAATAAGCAGGATGGTGAAGGTGGTCCTAACTGTTGCGTCTGATGGACTGCGATCTTCTTTCAACTCGGTGGCCTGCAGGGTGGCACGCGAAGGAGGCAGCCATTGTGTGGATGACGAGACAAAGACAAGAGACACAATACTTCACACTAAATGTAATTTCTGATGGAAGCTGCCAGCGCACAATCTAGACAGGCATTTACAGCTTTTCATTTATCGAATCAAAAGCAGCACACGCTGAATCAGAGGGCTCAAAGTGGGGCCAAAGGAGGACCCCCCCATGTGTAGACCAATACACACACAGACACAATGAGATTTAAGAGAAAATAGTGCAATTGAGAAGACCTAATTACACAATTTCTCTCTCTGGCTGGCTGAGTATTGAAGCTTCTGCAAAGTAAAAAAAAAAAAAGGGGGGGGGGATGTGCGGGAGAAAGATAGAAATGGGCTCGGGCTTTCTATGGCCTGATGATCGTTGATAGAGGACTGCTAAAAGCAGTCTAGCATACTGCTTGTGTCCAGAAAATAAAGGTAATACAGCCTCAATTATCCCAATGTCACTTTACCTTCATAATCTCAGCATTATCTAGCCTAAAGTTGAAAAATTAGTCCTATTATTCTGCCTTATAAAAATCAATAGCACCACCACCACCAAGGAGGCATGAGCTGAGAGAAAATGTAGGTAGGGAAAAAAAAAAAAATCTATAAGTACATTTTTGGGTGACATTTTCTTTCCAGCATTTTCACAGCTTTATATTTATTGATTTCAACTAAAAAGATGAACTAAGAGTGGAACACGTTTGCAAGTATCACTTTGTGTTAAACCAGAGCGCGTGAGTGAGAGAGAGAGAGAGAGAGAGAGAGAGAGAGAGAGAGAGAGAGAGACAGAGAGAGACTCTTGGTCTCGCACTCAAAAACACTGTTACCTGCAGCTGTGGATGAATATGAAAAGCAACTGAATGCGCAAATAAGTGTGTGTGTGTGTGTGTGTGTGTGTGTGTGTGTGTGTTTGGGGGGGGATGGGGCGTTATAGATTAAGCACATTTATTGTGCAGCTCAAGTGCAAATGATTTGACTCAACCTAACATTGAACTTTACACTTCAACGTCACAGTCACACTGACAACAAAAGCTCTTTGATTGTGTATCTTTCCACTTATAGAAGCTCTTTGACATCCATTTCACGCACCCTCTTGCACTCTGTGAAAACCACATTGTGCACAACTGTGGCTGAAAAGAAATTAGTGGTGGGGGGGGGGATTGGGGGGACAGAGTTTGGAATTTGAGGGGATCGAGGGTGTGCAAGGCAAACGTGATGCACTTTAGGCTGTGAGCAGGGACGGAGGAATTGAGAGACGGCATCGACTTCAAAACAGGAGTGCAAAGAAGAAAGGGAGGGAGCAACATCAGCGAGGGCACGAAATTCCATTCCTTTATCTTGTGCTACTAAGTTCCACAAACTCTCCCTGGACAGATTGCAGGCTGTTTACTGTTCACAAAACTGCAAAGGGGGACAATATCAAAGCATCAAACCAGAACTGCCTGAGCACATTATCAGAATGACAATTGTGAAGGAGCACATTAGCTTTCGGTCTTTCGGTTAGTTGAACTCTTGACCTTGAAAGTGAATTTTTTTGATCAATGGTCCTCCAATGCGGCCCTCATTGACCATATGAGTCGTCTCCAGGCCTTGTCTGAAATTACCTTTCCAATGATGGGACATTGTGATTTTCTAAAAATGTTGTAGAAGTTGCATATTGCTATTTATCTGTTTGCTGATTATCATGATTTTTGTCTTTGGATAAATGAATACAATACATAAAATAACAAACAATAATAACATTATAAAAAGTGACATGAGCACATTTCAGAAATGTTGATCAGACTGGTAGCCGTTTGCTATAATCAGTACCCAAGAAGTAGCTCTTAGTTTAAAAAAGGTTGGTGACCCCTGATTTAGACCTTCTGATTTCCAATGAAAGTATTGTACTGGCAAAGGTCTGAGGCCGGCATTCAATTTGTTGTTTTAGCAATGCCATCACGATTATATTTAACCATAACGGCACTAAGTAGAGCTGAGATTTCCACCCGGGCTGTGCTATAAATAAAAGTGAAAACAAATCTTAGAGCTCTGCATTTCGGTTTGTGGGAGGAGTCAAAATTATTCTGCGTTTCACTTTAGAGAATCAACTGCTGTTTTACTACTTTTTTAAACAACAGGATTTAAAAAAAAAGGAAACAATGGAGTCAAATGCGCCAACGCATACTCTTCTGTAGCTTAATGGAGATGAGGTAGCAGGATGTTTAGTCGTTCCCTGATGTGACAATCCCTTCCAGGACATGAACCTCCAGTGCCATTTATCAGCTCACCTTGACAGTAAGCGTGAATCCAGCTGAGTAGAGTGGGTTTTCTCTGTCCAGCTGGCCATTCACCGTCAGGGCACCGCTGATGTAGTCCAGGGAAAAAACACTGTTGGTGTTCCCTAGTTGGAAGGACGGAAGGATGGATGGAGAGTGAGAGAGGAAAAAAAGATAAGAACGTCAGAGAGCCAAATGGGGCTGGCATTGTGCTTAATTCAACAGAACCCCTGGGATGCAGCACAGAGCCTCGAGGAGGGGGAAGGTGGTGGACGAGCAATGTGAATTTCTTTTTCATGCAATATGAATGTAGCTTCTGCTCCTGTTCTTTTCTTCACTCCACCTTAGGCTCACCCACCACTTCGAACCTGTTCACACTGTATCCTCTTGTTTCATCCCTCACGGTCCGAGCCCTTTCCCTGCTGCGCTCTCTGTGCCAGCTTTATGTTATCGATGGGAAATGCATCGTGCTTATTGTCATAGTTAATCAAAATCATTCAAGTTTAAGCATATCAAATTGACATTTTGTCAATAATGATCAGTTTTTCAGGTCCAACAATCTTTAGTTGGTAATCCATTACAATGGCACCGTACTGAATGTTACTTAGAGAAATGTTACTTATTTTTTGTGTTCATGTATGTGTTCCGGATGACAAGTAAAACCAAACTCCGGTTTTTTAATGCTCAGCTTTCTTGCCATGTTGAATGTTTGCGGATCAGTTGTATTTTCACCTGTTTTCTGAGTTTGGACAGGTGATGTTTGCAAGCCAACCCGTGATTGGTCATGACCTGAGTTCAGAGCAACTGTGATGCTATTTTCAGTTGACAGCAGGTGATAAAATCACCACCCCCTCGAGATGGATACAATCTGTGGATTTTGCTGCTGAATTCACATTCCACATACACAATATTAATCACAATGCCATGTTTAGATGAGTGGGGGCACATAAAAAAAACAAAAAAAACATTATTGTAAAGAAAATGTTGTTGTTTGACTTCCCCTTTAAAGGAGAAGTAAGGAAACCTGGGCCTGACAATTGTGACATGTCACAGTTTTACATTTAGCCTTTTGGGTAGTGACACTTTCGCGTCTTTATTTAAGGCTTTAAAAATATTACTTTGGTGTGATTTGCTTTTTTTCTCCCAAAAGTAAAGCATAAAATTCAATATGAGCGTACATCAGTGTGATCCCCCCTCCCCCATCCCAATTTACAGAGGGTCATCAAGATGGCTATGTTGAGGAGCTGCTGAGGATCCCAGAACAATGCTTCCAGGAGTGCATAAGGTTGTGGCAGAGAAGGCTAGTAAAATGATTTCGATTCCAGGGGGATTACTTGAGAGGTAAAACCTTTGAGTGGATTTGAATTACACCTTTGGGACAGTAACTCTGGTAATTTTCTGATACACCTCATACTCTCTGTTCATACGAATTTGGCTTGTTTTATGTAACGACTATTTTTAGAGACTATTAGCGTAAATGACACGATTGCAACCACGGTTCCTGCTGCATGAGCTCTCTCACACACACACACGCACACGCACACGCACACACACACACACACACACACACACACACTCACACACACACACACACACACTATATTGTTGAGAAATGTTAACTGCTCCCCCACTTGCATTGTAATCCATTTTGAGAGGCCCAGTACGTATTTGTTGGAGAGCTGGCGATGCTCCCTATGCAATCTGTAGATAGACACAAGCCATACATGTGAATGTTATCAAAAAGATCTTCTCAATAAGAAGGCAAACAATAGAGCAGACAGAGCCGAATGAAATAACCCTGAAAGTCAAGTCCGACTGGAACTAATTCACTTATGTCCGATGTCAATATATTCTGTGCTGACCAACTGACAGCACACAAACTCTTCTATCTCCCCGCTACATTGTGTATGCTAAACTGAAGACTGTGCAAATATGCTCAGCAAAAACTATTCACTGCTTATGAAAAAGAGGCACATTTGCGATAAAGTGTGTCAGTATACACACTCTTGAGTGCGGAACAACAACTTGATGGTTTAAACCACATCAGCACTGCCATGAATACTTTACAAAGAAAATTATACAGTCAAAAGTAGGAGTTTATACTTTGACACAGCAAATAGGTAAAAAAAAAAAAGAAAAAAAAGAAAATCCTCCATACTATGGATTTTTTTCAATATTTTAGCCATTTATTTATTGGACATGCACTTGAGGACAAATGTTTTGGCAGTGACTCCAACTTTGTGTTTTTAACTTTTTCTGATTCACGTTGATTCTATATTGTTGGAAAGAGCAATCGTTCAAATATGGTGCTATGCTCAAGACATCCTGAATAAAAAGGGCCAATCGTGTAAATCTAGATCCCCCCATAAAATAGCAGTTTTTAGTATTTTTGTATTCCAAATTTAGACAATGCTATTTACAAATTAGTATTTAGAAAAAATAAATGCAAGAACAACAGTAGCAAACTCAACATAGAACGATCTGGACCGACCACCAGAACCCATGTTTGAACCCAGAAGCTTTACCAACGCCATTTCAGAACATTTACAGAGCCATTCGTAAAATCTGCTCTTATCAGTCACTCTCCTCAGACTTGAATAAGAATTTAATGCTCCTTATACGACTACAAATTCAGTGGGTTTGTCAATATTTCATTGCCTTTCAGTGATGCACCTTTACTAGAAATTGTCCAGTACTTTGCCATTCTTTTCGTGTGCAGGCTTATTATGAACCTTGAGCTGAACTTTGAGGGATTAGGACTCATTCTCTTCAGATCATTTGTAGCATATTAGAGAGGAAATGCAGTATGTCCAGATGCTAAGTCCAAAGGGCACAACAGCTGAGGTCAACAGATGAACCCATGTCTGTGTTCCTCACTCCCCATTTGCTGCTCTATTATTGCCCCGTACATCTGAAATTGAGAGGAGGGAAGCTTCAGAATCAAGAGCACAGTCTAAGTGTGGGGACAGACCAAGGCAGCTCCATTTGAGCCCCGAGGTAATTAACCTCAAGTGAGGCCAAAAGGTGTACAGAGTCAGGGGCAAAGGCGTAAATGTGACAGAGAATTATCTCAGGCTTTCACAGCATTTTGAATTGTGTGGAGAAATTGAGCTACTGTCTGTCTGAATGTGATATGTTTGCAAGTACGGTTGGAGCGTTGTTCTGTCAGGTTATGTTCGTTTTGCGGTGGACTTGTCAGTTGTATTTTTTACCTAAAATTACAATTCCATATTGTGTAGCTCTCTGATGCAAATTGTAATGATACTGTATATGAAGTATTTGTATGCAATGTTGAATTCTTGCCCCATATTGTCTACATATTTGCGTTGGTCTCTTAGCATTGTTCCAAATTGTTTTTCATTTCTACAATGCATATGAAGTCTATTCTAGTCTCTTCTGATTGCAACAGAGGCTGAAATTTAAAAAAATGAAAAAGCAGTTACCTGGTTGATGAATCGGATTGAAATAGCGTCCCTTATACTTTCCCAGATATTAATGGTACTTCTGTTACCCGACAACGTACTATAAAAGTAAAGACAGCTCGGCTACATTTTCTCTTGTTTGGTGTAACAAGCTGGCATACATTCTCATGGACCTGAAAACATTAACCGTGACATTTTCAAACTTTTGTGAAAAGAGAAGAGTGATCAGCTGCGACAAGGTAAATGATAAAGACTGACCCACGGCTGCTCTTGCAATAAAAGATGCAACCCTGTCAGATCACTCTGACCGGTTGATAAATTGAACAGGGCACCCGACTGTATTTTCTCCTTTTGAACCAACAAAATCTGAACCGTTTCCTATCGATGTAAGGTGGGCATCAGATCTGCACTGATCAGTTAATATTCAAGTACATCATCTGTATTTACCTTGCCTTCAGCAAGAATAGGTGAGAGCTGCCTCACACAATCAGTGCCAATGTATGCACGTAGCTTGGATACTGTGTATGGGCCAACACTGTGGTAATATTTTGACCAGAATTCTGTGCCCTCTCAGAAAGGGTAGAAAAGATATTCATGTCAGGGAAAGTGCCTGAGGCATCAGGCAGGTGAAGTGAACCAGCTGTATTCACAAGGTCTGTATGCCATTTAATGTCCAGGCTCTTCAGACCACTAGAGTGACATCTGTTTTCTGAACTTTTCTTACCAAGCTTGTTCCCATGGCAACACCTGGCAACAAAAGTTGTGTGCGTTTGGAGTGTAGTGTGGAAAGATAGGAATAGAAAAATCATTTTACTAGTCATTTAGGTAATAATGTGCATATAGGGGCATATTCTTCCATATGTACTGAAGTCAATTCCTTATGCACCTTTTTTACGTACTTTTAAGACCGGGCAATTCTCACGTCAAGGCTTCTGACACACCCATCGTGCGTAATCTGGAAACATGTGTGCAACCACTAGAGAGGTGTCATTCAGTGAAGTCTGTAAGGGTGGCCCTGATTTCCGACTCGTGGAATTTCCGTGAAACAAGTGAATTCCATAGAGATCCATTTAAAAAATATTTGACACTTTGATGATGCAACTAACCCAAAAATGTCATCCCCAACCTTGAGAGAGCAATCCACCCTTCTTCAACTGAGGTCCATAGACTTGGATTTGAAGGTTCTCCAGTGAGTGTTGGAGATTGCGGCTTGATAAAGCCATCAGAACCACATCATCTGAAAAAAAGCAGAGATGCACTTCTGAGGCCATCAAACTGGATATCAGTCCATAAAGATTATGAAAGTGATTGATGACAATGGGCACTTTTAGCGGAGCCCAATTTTCACTGGACATTAATCGGATTTTCAGCCAGCAATGCGGACGAAACTCTGACATTGGCCTGAGTATCTTGCAGGGGTTGATCAGAACCCTGGTGTCAACTGGGACAGCCTCATAACATCCAGAGCTTTTAGGAATTCCGGAGGGATCTCATTCATACCACTAAGGAGCTTCCTATCGTCAACCAACCCTAGATATTGGAGATCCCACCTCAGTCCAGAGACTCTGCTTTCTCAAAGGAACTTGCGTCAGGAGGTCTTTTGTATTCTCGCTAAGGACTCACAACAAGGCCACTAGCAGTCCATCTCAACTATAGTGTTAATGTTGCACCGCTTCCCCCTCCCAAGCTGCTGAATGGTGGTACAGAATTTCCTTGAAGCTGACTGGAAGTCATTTTCCTTCGCCTCAAATTGGTGTATGGGGTTACAGATATAGGAAGCTTCCTGCCTGAAATTGCATATGGCATGGCAGTTTTATGTATATAACAACAGCTACGACAACAGGTTTGTGTTGATAATGATGCTGGTGTGTGTGCGTGCGTGTGTGTGTGTGTGTGGGGGGGGGGGGATAATATAGGATTGAAGACTCTCAGTGTGGGCATCGTGCCGCTAAATTGGTTTGTCAGCTTCAGTGACCTGACTGGGCATACCAATCTACAACAACCGTTCCTCATGCAGGTGGATGGTCATTGGTATAAGAACCTATGGTGATACGACACCAAAAGCTATAACGTGTCACATCATAAGTCAATACAATTTGTAAATATGTATGCAAAAACTGGAGTTTTCAGACTTTAATAGCGGCTCCACTCAACTGAACCTGTCGAGAGAATCAGGCTGAAATCACACGCAGTGACTCCCAGGGACCACCAAGGAAGGAAATATAATCATATTCTAATTGCTGATAGAGAATGTTCTCCAGTGATCTGGCAGAACACTGCGATTAGACACCCGAGAGGTGCGAGAACTGCAGCACACAGACGCACACAGCCGAATTCAGAAGAAATTACTTTTGGAATTTGGCATTCATACTTTGCGGCTGTATTTATGTTATTTATATTTTTTGTGTGCATTCAAACATGTTCCCAAACAGATTGTTATTGGATAATATAAAAAGGCATTCACACATGATCTAACAGTTTCATGTGACCAATGCATGACAATAACTTGCTGAGTACAAATCAAAATTTGAGGAAAGCCAAGCAAGAGTTCCCTGAGTGTAATCACCATGCCTAATCCAGTGACAACTGTTTTCTCTCGTTTGTGACAACACCACGGGGGAGCTAGAATATTTTAGTAATGCGATATGGCATGCATCCAAAGCTCTGTGTCTTGAGGCGAAGATTTTGTGCGCTTTGAGAAATGTACACAAATTACTGTCACTTTTAAGGATAACACCTGCAGGCAAATCAGGCTGATGATAAGGTTTGCGCTATTGTTTTCCAAAGTACGCCAACATCTAATTCGTAATACCCAGTTGAGATATGTTCATCTGCGGGTTAACTGCTGGACTGTAAAGCCACAGCGTACTGCTAATCATGAATGGAATTTGTATGCGAATAGAGAGATGAGTGTCTTGCAATTTGAAGGCCACCTGATTTTAACAAATGCTAAATAAAATTTGTATTTCCTTTCTTTTAGTTTCCTTTTTATTGATTGAATCTTGGAAACTATATTCTACGGATTGCTCTTGATTTATCAGGTGATAGGCACTTTCACTGTAGCTATTACTGTCACATTCAAGTCAAGAAGTCAAGATGGCGCTAGAGTAGGCAGCCGTCAGCAAGTGCTCTCATGAGCCTTGCTTTTTTTGTTGTTTTTGTGTTTGTTTTGTCACTTTGTGTTTGTTGTTACGTCGTGTGGACCTGATGTGAACTTTTTTCAGCATTTTTTGGCCACGATATTCATCAAGGAGGAGACTCTGTGCTTGGTGGTTGCGCCTTCTCGGCAGCATGGGTATACCAGCACTGGTTTTGCCTGGGAGGAATGTCGGCGCCATTTGACTGTCGTTGCTGGACAGTCCCGTGGCGCCTATGTCTTGCGCCTGTAATGGGCAGCATTTTTCACAGCCCCGCTTTGTTCAGCGGAGAGATCGGTGCTGTTGAACGGTCGGCGGCTGGATGGATGCAAGGCTTGAGGAGCCGACGATGAGAAGAAAGGAGCGTTAGCGCGGAGCGCTGATGCGAATGTGGAACTGGGAGTCGCGGCTTGGAATTGAAGTGGATTTACATGGGACAGGAGATGTGAGCCAATCTCTTTTTCGTCAATGGACGCTACAGCTTCGTGTTTGCTTTCAAAACTTGGCTTGTAGCAGACGTGTGCACATTTTCAGCATGACGTCTCTGATCCACTGGTGAAAGGACACTTTGATCCTCTCCTCTTTCATCTATAACTGCTTCAGGCAACAAAGTGTATGCAGAAAAGTGGTGAAGATTGCACGACTGTCTTGTGTCCTATGTGTTGTGTTGTGTTATTTTTGTTATTTTGACTTCAAAATGGCACCGCGTGAGTGGCTGCCTTTCCAGCAGCTCCTATATTTTGTTGTTTTACTTCTTCCTTTCATAACTTTGCTGCTGTGAAATGGGAATTTCTCCATTGCGAGACTAATAAAGGTTTTATCTTATCTTATG
>CAAKHF010000093.1:5921-23932 GCA_901007745.1 Hippocampus kuda
CTTTCACCAAAAACTGTGTGGGTCAGAGACACACACACACACACACACACACACAGGGGACGGCGTGTTAGTGTAGAATAGAGAGAGTCTCGTTGAGGAGGAAAGTTAGGCTGCAAAGTGGACAAACGGTGAAGCCAAACAGCAGAGAGGCAAGATGAAAGAGTGATAGCGTGAAACCTGCCGAGGGTGCGCCGGGGGTCTTACCCGCTTTGCCAGTTGAGGATGTGCTGTGGACTGCAGGGGGGCGTGGGCGTGGCCGCCTGCTCGCTGGAGGGTGTCATACTCCTTTGGCTGTGTGGGGACGCCACTAAGGTCGTGTGGGGGAGGGGGGGGTGTCTTTGGTTAGGAAAGCTGATAACATTGGCACATGTTCAACACACCGAGTTGTTCTTAGTTCGACAGTCTAGCCCAGTGGTGTCAAAAATATGGCCCGCGGGGCGGGACCCGCCCCCCAGGAGGTTCAATCAGGCCCGCAGGATCATTTACCCGTATTGTTTTGTGTTTTTTTGTTATTGTAAAGTGTCCTTGGGTGTCTTGAAAGGCGCTTATAAATAAAATGTATTATTATTATTATTATTATTATTTAAAAGTGAAAAAATACATAGACACGAAATGCATATTTTAATAAGATGCAATTCGTGGAGTATCCGCTAGGGGGCACACTGTTTTGATCAGAGTAGAAGGCAACATTGTTTTGATCAGAGAAGAAGACAGCAGCAGTCTCAGTCTGTCACTGAGACAGACCCAACACAGCAGAAGCTGCCAAGGACATGTGAATACTTTATTCTTTACACATATTATAGCACTCTCCTTAGTTTGTAAGGTGTAGGCAGGGATTAAATTTAGATTTTATATGCACGTGTAAATGGTTTAAAAATTCCATTCTTTATAAATGTTTGATCTTAAAATGCATTACTATATTTTTCAATACGATATTACTTGTTAAATTTTTGTGCCTTAGTACAATCAGTGGGATCAGATGCAATGCATATATGTGAATGATAAAAGTAAATTGCACATTTGTCTAAGGAAATCAAAGGTGCTTCATGAAATGTTTTGTAAAAAATATGTTCATTAAATTTCAACATTTTCCAAATGTTCTTGTGATTCTTTAGACCAAAACAAAGGAAAGACATGTTACTTTCGGCAAGCCTCCTCGCTGCCCATCTTCAAAACCCTCCTCAAAACTCACTTGTATTCTTTGGCATTCGACTCAGCATGACTTATGACTTAGATTTGTTCTCGGTTTTACTGTTTGGTGCTTTCTACCGTCTTTATTACCGATTTGTTTTACTGTTTGTTATATATATGTTCAATTGATCCATGTACAGCACTTTGTATGCAGCGATGGCTGTTTGAAAGTGCTCTATAAATACAGTTGACTTGACTTGACTTTGGATATTAATTGCAGAGTATGGAACATTTTAATGGTCCGGCCCACTTGACATCTACTGAGGCCGTGTGTGGCCCACGATGTAAAATGAGTTTGACACCCCTGGTCTAGCCTATGCCCATCTGAATTTGGGTGAGGCGGATTTACCCTGGATTGGTAAACAGCTAATCGCGGGTCACGTGGACAGAAAACCATTCATTCACAAACACAACAAAGGACCATGAATACCGGTAGTTTTGAATCAACCTAAGATTCTGGAATGTGGGAGGAAGTCAGACTACGCGGAGAAAAGACATACAACCGGCATATTATTCTTATTGTCATTATGAAATGACAATCTCATGGGGATGTGCAAGTATGATGAAAGGATGAGTACCTGGTGAACACTTAACGAGCGTTCCCACCCGGCTGCCCCGTCCATGTCCCAGCGTGCCTTGCTGTGACCCTGTTTCAGATGAGGCGGATACTGAGTGGGAGTGACTCCTCTCCTTCAGACTCCCCGATGACCTCTGGTACCAGCAGCGCAGCTCTTCAGACACGGCCGCTCTGCCCCCTCCTCCGCCGCTCCCCTCGCGCCCCAGCGACGGAGTCCGTACAATCTGCGAGCGGGACGGCGTTAGTCGGCCACCGCCCTCGCTGCCCTCCTCCCCTCCCCAGGCCTCCTTGTACAGTCCCCCGGCCGTGTAGGAGCTGGAGGTCTTGAACTGGGCCTTCACACTGTAGTGGCCCTCCTGGTCACTCTCTAGGCTGCGCACCACCACCGGGTTGGGGCTACCCTCCACGTACAGTGGGTACTCTTTGATGCGGTACTGTGAGGACGGCTGGCTCTGGCTGTGGAGGTAGACGCCATGTTGTCCACCGCCGATGCCACCTCCGCCTGAACCCCCAACCGAGCCGTTCTTAGCCGCCAGGTTTGGCATGGAGCCCGAGTTGGATGACCCCAGGTGACCGGCGGACCTTGAGGGGAACATGTGGGTCAATTACAAAGAAGAGAGGTGCTACGAAAAGGAGAACTTTGCCAACATATAGAAAGCCGTTTGAGCATTTATTCTGTACCACATGCAGTTTAAGGTCTGTGTTGTAGTCGGTTGACTCTTTGTTCTCACTAGTAAGACAGTTTTGATCACCTGAGCCCTATACTGGCTAAACTTGCACTGGTTCACTGTCCACCCGAGATGCGATTTTAAGATTTTGTGACTTTAATATTACATGGCTGACCAACTTCCGAATTTGCTGACTTAGTCATATGGTATGTTCCATTCCGAGACCTACACTCGCCATATGCTGGTCTTTTGCTGACTCAGAGGACTAAAATAAGCCCGCAGGTTCTAGAGCATTCTCTACTGCTCCTCCAGTTCTCAGGAATGTCCTACCTGTGGAAATTTCAGCCACTACCTGCAGAAATGTGAAATCTTAACTCAAGACTTATTTTTACACTCTCACGTTTCGTTAAACCACATCCAGAAGGAATATTGCATATTTTCCTACTTTAGAAACTGACATCTGGATTTTGCCCTGTTTTACTGACAATTCTCCTCTCTCCTTCTCACCTCCTCTCATGCTCAAAAATGGGGCAAGGTGTCAATGATCGATGTGAGATTGTTGCTGAAAAGATTTTGCACCGACCAATTGGACAAGATCTGAGCTGGCCACTTCTCCAGAGGCGTTGCTGTAGTGGATTCTGCATCAACCGACAGAGGCAGATTCTGAGGAAGACCCATCTTCCCGAAAGCTCTTTAGGGCAAGCCGGTTGAGCATTTATTTGATATTCTATTGGTCCACTGAATTGTCATACTAGTAAGAACAAAGAATGTTCCTGTACATCGACCTTACACTGAATATCAGGATAAGGAATAAACACTGAAACGCCTCATCCTTCCGCCTACCTGTGCCTCTGTCGCTGCCTGGCTTTGGACGGCGAGTCCTCCCCGAGGGTTGAGTAGTTAGGGTTGCTACCGGGCGCTAAGGACCCGCCGGCCGGGTAGAAGTGCTCTGAGCTGCTCTGGCTGGTGCAGGAGGAGCAGTCGTCCAGTGGATCGGAGCCGTTGGAGGTCCGCGTGGGGCCCAGGAAAAAGTCTGGGCTTCCCAGCATGCCCAGGGCGTGCGAGTGCGAGTGTGGGTCTGGGTCTGACGTCAGGAGTTTGCCCTGGGACTCCAGGCTGGAGCTGCGGTTCCTAAAGTGCTGAGCGAGACTGTGCAGACGTGTGGGACTGATGTCCACTGACCTGTGAGGCACACAAACAACACTTCGGGGTTCAAACAGGTGCTGATTTATGTGATGTCTCACTCCTATCAGAGCTTGTAATTGGCCCGTAGCCTTACAGTATGAGCAGAAACAGAAAGAATGAGATTGAGGTTAAGTTGCGAAGGACGGACCTGGTGGAATGTACGTAGTGTGGCGTCCGGGTCCTCAGGTCCGGTGTGGACGGCATGCTGGACTGAGAGTTCCACTGAGGGAGACTCCTGATGGGGCTGCTTTGAAGAGAGTTGCTACCGCCCGCTTCTGTGCTGCCAGAGCTTGGGAATCTTCTGTGACTAGAGAAGAAGAATGCTTTGGATGAATTGTACGCAAAAGAACTCCTCAGGTGTCCCATGCCATGACATTTTTGTCATGTGCCATTGTTTAATAAAGGTTGGGAAACACCAGGCGAGTCAACACGGCCTCCTACCTGGAGTGAGAGGAGCGCTTCTTGACTTTTTCATACGGCTCGTCCAGCGAAGACTCGCTCCACATTTTGGGCTTGATGGGCGATTTGTCGTAGTCGGCGCGACCGAAGTGCAGGTGTCGCAGCCCGTCCAGGGACTGCGGTGGCGGGGGACGACTGTGAGACGGTGGACGCGGGGGGAGGCCCTTGTGGGGCGACGCCATCGGTGAGAAGTTGGGGGTGCCTGTCACTTGGGGGTCGTCATCATCCAGGACCAGAGCGTCAGACAGCGAGCTATCTTCGGAGCCGATGTTGGCCTCTACAGGAACGAAAAACACCAGGAGGAGCTGGCTTTATGACCAGATTTGTCCGTATAGAAAGGCTTTGACCACTTCATCACATTTTTTTGGTGTCTTATTTAACTGTTTTTCTCAATGCAAATTTTTTCCACATTTGCATTGTTATTATTATTATTGTTATTATTATTATTATTATTATTATTATAATTATTATTATTGTTTTTTGTTATTATTGCAATTATTGTTCAAGGTTTGTAAAATTGTCAACTTTTTGCTAAATGTTTCTGGGGTTTTTTTGGGTCACTATGTGCTTTTCAACCACTTTTTCAGTTTTTGTTGTCATATTTTTGTAAGATGTTTTGTTCAAGGTTCATCATATTTTTGGGAGATTTGAAACTGTTTTGTTCATTTTTTTGCCACGATTTTTTAAAATCAATTTATGTTAGGGTTGGATGATTATGGGAAAAAAAAATCATAATTGCGATTAGTTGCATCCTTGAAAACTCCACTTTAAGACGTCTTGAAAGGACAATGAAAAAGGCATTTCGTCAAAAGGCAAAAGGCAAGTATGAAAATATGACAAAAATATCAATTGAAAAAAACAAAAACCTTTTTTTCTGCACATTTTGGCCTCTTAGGGGCAATGTGGTGCCGTGAACGGGTTGAGTACAAACTTAATGAGAGCAGAAGAAGTTGCTGTTGAACTCTATTAATTATGTTCACTATTTGAATGACAAACATATCGAGGCCAGAAATACAATATCAAAAGGAGCGCAGCGTCTATGCGAGAAGACACCACTATGTAAGAAGATACTGTCATGTGACGACAACTCTAGATTGCTGTTACCTTCAATTATAAGCGAGGCCCTCTGCGTGGGCTTCTTTCCAGAGCGAATTCGATATTCATTGATGGAGTTCTCGATCTCCTGTAGCTTCTTGAGTGCATTGAGATAAGATGTCTTCCTCTGCTTCTTCAACTTCTTGCTGCTCACGTGCGGGTCGCTGGCCAGGCGCCGGGCGGCCTCGGTAATTTGTGACTGAATGGCGAACTCCCGCTCCAGCCGCTCCAGCTCTTCTTCCTGGGAGGAGCAAATGCCAGGATATAATGGCAACAACGTGGGCAACACCAGTGAGCTAAATTAAGTTACCTACTCATGATCCAAAACCAACAAGAGGCTTAGTTTACAGAGGCTGTAAATTCTCTATGAATACGCAGGTTGCCAGAGAAAGCACGCTGCAGAAATAATTTATCTTGGTCGCAGCAGATTTTCTCACCGCTGAATCCTCTCTTTAGAAACACTCGGCACTCCAATAATAACAAGCTAGCTAGTGTCCGTAACAAAGACTGTCTTTCTCCACACTTCTGCTAGGATTTGTCAAGTAGGCATCACCAAGTCAAACAACTCAATCCTACTCTTAAATTAAAGTTAGAATCAGGTCAAGGGGTAGGCAACTATACAGTGCATCATATTATATACGGGTGGCATGGCTCTGTAGTAGAGTGGTCGACTCCACACCAAGTTGTGGGTTCGATCCTTAAAGTATCCTTGAGCATTAGTGCACACGTTTGTCAACCATTTTCTAATCCGCATATGCTCAACAAGGGTCGCGAGCGTGCTGGAGCCTATCCGAGTCGTTTTCGGGCAGTAGTCGGGGTACACCCTGAACTGCTTGCCAGCCAATCGCAGGGCACATATAGACAAACAACCATTCGCGCTCACAATCACACTTAGGGACAATTTGGAGTGTCCAATTAACCTGCCCTGCATGATTTTGGAATGTGAGAGGAAACCAGAGTACCCGGAGAAAACCCACGCAGGCATGGGGAGAACATGCAAACTCCACACAGGAACGCCAGAGCCGGAATTGAATCCTACACCTCTGCACTGTGAAGCTGTCATGCTAACCAATTGGCCATTGTGTTCCCCACCGTTACCACATCGTACTGTAAATATGGTGATGAATTTACACAAAAAAGTTTTTTTTCGATAAACTATTTTACATTTCCCATGTTTTTACATTTAAACAATTGGTTAATTAAACTGTGATTTCATTTTTGGAACCAAACTACTGAAATAAATGAACTTTTCAATGATATTCTAATTTGAGATGCACCTGTGCATATATTGTATAATATATGCTGTACATAGTGAATGTTGTGTGTTTCATCATTGGGATCTATTCACTGGAGTCGACATGGTAGCGGTCTATGTCAGTCATGAGTAATCTCTTCCACACTGCTATAGTCGGTTTGTGTGGGTGAAAGAGTGGCCAACGTTGACCAGGAAGGTTTGTGATTTGAAAAAAAAAAAAAGTGTGTGGAAACTTTTCAAAGCCAACATATCTCATCATTCAAAAAATACGAGAACCCACGCACATTCTGTCTAGGGGTAGGCATGTAACCACAAGCTCTTCCTGTGAACGGAACTATTTTTAGAAGTAGCACAGTTCTGGGATTTTTTTGTTTCTATTTTTGGTCAACCAAGGAACATTAAGACAGATGTATCACAGATGACAGGCCCATCATGTTTTGGGCTGTGGTGATTTCAGATAACATGACTTAAAAATTCAAGTGAAAAATTCTTTTTCCAAGATGCTGAGAATCACAAGGGTCGCGGGAGTGCTTTCATTCAATTCTTGCTCCCTGGGGTATTTTGACAAAAGGATGTCACAGACTTGTGTGTTTCAAATTGCGGAAAAAAACAAAACCTTGATAATAAATGAAAATCATTTACCTCCCCCTTTGGAAGAATCTTCTGCTCATCCAATTTGAAGGCAGTGCCGATCTTTCGCCTCACTGTGGGAGCTTCCTCGCCTGGATCTAGAGGGTATTCCTTGGGAAGTTTCCCTGTCAGCTCCTGCAAATGAAAAGTAAAATGAGCGGGAACAATTGAAGATGTAGAAGAGCGGAGATTTTTTTTTTCCAAGTCTTGGCATACAGCCTCTCTGATGCAGATGTTCTTCAGCTCCTCAAGCCTCTGCTTCAGCGTTTCCTCCAGTGCTTCCTGGCGGGCCCTCAGCGCAGCCAGCATGTCCTTCTTGGCTGTTTGGGAGCTGTCGGATTCCTGAGAGCCTGCAAAACAATCCGAGCGGTTAAGTGTCAGGAGAGTACAGTTATGCTGTTCTTTGCTGTTGTGGGGGTCTTGGCTGTCCGGGAGAAAGACGGAGAGATTGTCCATGCACCTGCACAAGTCTGCCAGGATGTTTACAGGGAAGTGAGTGCAACATTTCGATAAGGAAGCTGTTTGTTTCAAGGAAAAAGGGGGGCAGTGCAGAGGACAAACGTCGCTGACGCACAATCTCTGGGGAGCCGGAGATGGTGCCAGTCTTGTTTGTAACACGCCTTTAAGTTTCAGACAAATTGCTCACACACAAGCACACCGTCGCCCTCGTCTTGGACAAAGACAGAAACAACGCAAGACTCACCCGCTGAGAAAGCTGTGGCAGATAAAAACAAATAAACAAACAAACAAACAAAAAAACAGATGGCTTTAATTCACTCAAAGTTTGGATTGTTGGTGATTCACACACGGGCTTTGAAAGACACAATAATCCTTAGGATGGTGGACTGGCCTTTTATAAAGAGAACAGTGTCTGTTGTTGGTATGGTGACCATGGATCACCTACTTTGGTCTGTAAGATTCTTAAAACAATCTGGCCCATAGCGTTGAGGCTCATGTTACTGTTCAGAGACTTTATGCTCCAAGGCAGGGATTCTATTCATTTGAGTGACTACTACAGCTTCTGATCATGTCACTTTAAAGAGAAAATGTTAGATAGATAAACATATGTACTCGTAATAACACACACTGTTCCAAATTATGGTGCAAATTGTGTTTTTTATTTCATTTTTATAGTCTATGCAAGTGGTACTTAGAAGAATAAATTGAATGTTCCCAATAAAAGCAGTTTTTGTTCAAATGCATTGTTCCAAATTATCACACACAGCAATGTGTCAAGGCATTTTGGAGTGATCAAAGAACTGAAAATGGACTGAATTTCCTTGACTCATTTCCTGAATTTGTAGCATTAGGAGATTTTATTTGCTGAAATCAAAAGCTGGATAAATCCAAAACATCTTAACATAGGACATCGAATTTGATAGCAGTTTCGCAATTCTTAGATCTATTGAACTTGGGAGTTTTTGGACGCGTTGTTGTTGAATTTCATTCCAAGATGTCAGAATAGCCTCCCAGACCTGCTGTTTGGATTGAAAAACATTATTTGCATAATACTTGGCACTGCGGTATATTACATGTACTGTACAAATAATGAAGTACAAACTAAAATAGAGAGCGGCAGTGAGGGGGGCATAAAACACATTGACGTGATCTAAAAAGAATTATATAGAAAATAATCCACCTGCCCATTTTCTCATCCGCTTCTCCTCATGAGGGCATGGTGGAGCCTATCCCAGCTGTCTTTGGGCAGTAGGCGGTGGACGCCCTGAACTGGTTGTCAGCCAATCGCAGGGCACACATAGACGAACAACCATCCGCGCTCATAATCACACCGAGGGACAATTTGGAGTGTTCCATTAACCTGCCACGCAAGGGTGGGCAAAGTATCGGCCGCGGGCTACATCCAGACAATGCTCTTAAATCCAGCCCAGCCCACCGAGCATTTTTATTATCATGTCTATGATCAGTCCTATAATTTGATTGGTGTCAAGCCTGTTTTTATCATGGGAGCTGTAATGACTCTGAAAGCATATAAATGTGTATGATACCCAAAAGTTTTGAAATATACTAAATATTTGGATATGCGTTGCAAAAAATAAGTACGTCAGTCTCTCTGTGTGGCCTGGTATCAAATAGTAGCAAGCAGTGGTTGGGGACCACTGTTTTACAGCCTAACTATGGAGAAAAAAAAAAAAAACACAAACGAACTGGCCCACCTGTCCACTTTAAACATAAAATGCAGTCGCTTGAGAGCAAAAGTTTCTATGTGTGTGAACATAAGGTGCACAATCGATGGCCTCTCTATGGAGGCAGCTGTTTCTGCCCGTCCAGCTGTCAACCAACGCCCTGCTCGAATGCCACCACCCAAGAATGCACTCGCCTCTTAATCTTTCACATTTACACCCCCTGCCGAGCTCTGAAACTCACACACACACACACACACACACACACACACACACACCCACACACACACACACACACACACACACACGTTCCCACGCGTATATAGTATGCATGAACTAACCTGATGAAAGTAGACTGCCACTGCTCCCACTGATAATTTTGCCTTTGCTGCCCATGTTGGCCAGTTTGGACGTTTTCAGCGTTCCCGTTTCAGTGAGGTCGATGGCAATTTCGCTCAGACTGCGTGCTGCGTGGATTTTAGACTGGACAAACACACGTGCCAAAAGCAAGACAGACGTTAAAATCAAGACCTGGCAGAAACTCAACCATCATGTCTGATTGTGTCTGTGTTGTAATGGATTGTATTCGTTGAAGTCACGTGTTCCTGTTTGCCATTTGGTAGCTCAAGCATAAAGCCTGTCAGTCATTTCCCTTATGCCGTAAAAGACACCAGAGGGTTTATATTTCGTTCCTCAAGGGCCCGTGGCGCTCAGACTAACAAGTACAAGTGTAGAATAAATACAGTCGTTCCAAAATGAAATAACAGAGAAATGGGGTGGAAAAAGTATGAAATTAAATAATAGAGAAAAGGGGGTAGAGGGAGGGGGGGGGGGACAAAGAAATGCACACCTGGCAAACCCGTAGTGCCAATTCAAACGTTTAGACTGGCGTACTGGAACTAACAACAAGAGCAGGACGACAAAAATAGCAAAGTCGGATAAAATAAGATTGGTGTCAAGCAAAGAATAATGCCGTGTTCAGTGCGGCCCACCAGATAGTATTAATGGTTTTGGTTACCGGTACTTTGCCACATCGAATAATCATAGTAGTGAATCATATGGATTTTACTTTATACTCTTATGCAATGCAGTTAATTTTTGCCATGGCCAGATAAGTATCTTTTTCCGGCCAAATTAGTATTTTGTTGCTCTTGTTTTTTTTTGTTTTTTTCCCCAGGGTATTCTTTTTGTTAATTTCATCCTCCATAAATCCAAGTGTTTATACAGGTGCACAAAAAAACCCCAAAGAAAATACTAGGATAAGAACAGTAACATAGATAAATAAATTGATAAAACGATCATATGCTCACTGGATCATAACTGAACAAATAAACGACTCCTCAGCCTGTCGCGACTCAACCACACGATGACTGGGCAAGACGTTCATTTAAAATATTACATGCGCAACGAACGAGGGTGGAAAAACACCCAGATAATATTTATTGTTAAAAGGAATGAGTCCAACGCTAGGCTGCACTGAGTGGCCTGCAGCTGAGGCCTTGGATATTAAGCCGCCATTTTCCAGGACGCATGGAAGGGAGTGTGATGTGCAATGCTGAAACTAGCTGTGGAGGTTCATTATTCAAAGGAGAAAAGCTTTCTCTGCTTTTCTAAATATCATTTCTAAGCAATACAAAATGAACACAAATGATATATGAAATATATGAAATACAAATGAATCAAAACGTTCAGAACACACGTTTACAGTTTATCCTTACATTCCCAGTGTTTCTTCTCCGTTAACTCAATTTTTTTGTTCATTCTCAGTCATGGTGTCTGATATCACGTAGTCCGAAGATGCTTCTTTTAACATCCTTGTTCGCCCTATTGTTTCACCCGAGAATACCACAATGTCTACCATTGTGAAGTAACGTTTTAGAAAAACACCATCTCCACAGGTTTTTTAATTTGCTCCACAAAGTGGCTGCCAGGTCGATTGGCAGGGTTCTGGGACATCATGTGAATACGATCTACAATCTCGTGAATGGGTGAAAAGAAAATTGCTGACCTTGCTCTGCTTGCGGTCCAGATAGAACTGGTGTTGGCTTATGGCCATGGCCCAGATGGACTTGATGAGGGCCGGACAGGCGTACCAGGTGTGCACCGCGATGCCGCTGTGACCAAACGTCCTGCGTGTCACCGACGCCCTACAGTAGAAGCGGACACAAGGCCTCTTTATATGCACTGAATGTAAACAAATGACACTGATACCCGTTAATCACGGTGATGTTCCAGATGCAGCCGCAACTATGAGAATCTGCAATATACCATATAAACATTAAAAAAAAAAAAAACACAACCTTCGACACCTCCTACACACTTTAAACGCTTTTAAGATTATTTCTAACACTTTGTAAATATTTTTGAACACACACAAATAATTCAACAAAAAAATATGTAAAATACTGTATGTAGTGTAGCATCTGTGTGAGTTACATGCCTTTAGGAGGCGGGGCCTGGTGACTTGGCATGTGATGTTGGCAATTGCGTGTGTGTGTGTTTGTGTGTGTGTGGGGGGGGGAGGGGTCCAGCTGTGGCCAAGAACAGCACCTGCGCAAGTGTGCTCATTGTGTTTGTGTTTTATTGTTTTCCTGGGGTTCAATAAATAGCGAATATGGCTTTCCCCTAAATTTTAATAGAAAACATTTTAATGTAATCATTATTTAGATTAAACTTTTTTACTATTTTATAGTATGATATATTATAAGAATATTATAGTGGCTTATACGTCTTATTTGTGCTGCACATTTTAGGCCTCTGTCACATTTAGGGTATATGTTGGTCATGATGGTGGTATTTGGTGTAAAAAGTTGAAGAACCTCGGCCATGCAGTTCCCAAAAAAGATCTGCGATGTAAATGAACTAAAGTAAGCGAGCAAAGACTTTATGACAATTAGAGTGCCACTTTACTGGCAATAAAAAGCTTCTCTGGTGCTTGTGAGAAGACGACGCACGTATAAGCCACACACGACGCTGGCGTGTTTGCTCATCCTTATTTAAACACACACTCATGGCCAGCTCACCGTAATGACAGCTCCTCTCAAAGAAAACACCGCTGCTCGTCGTTTCACCCTGTCCCTGACTGTTTTTCCTCCCCACTCCCTCCCCCCTGCAACACTGCACATATGGAGCCATGTTAAATAAATACAGGCCGGGTCATTTGGGCAACAAAGCGGCCCACTCACACAGATGTTGAGTTTTTCGTGGGGTTCCCTTGTCAAGAATTTTTGACGTATTGTGTTTATGTGCGGTAAGATATTAGCATTATTAGGTTTTTTTGTTTGCTTTTTTTCAGGGACGGGGGTGGGGGGACCTTTAGGATATTATTCTAGGAAAATAATTATAACATGAGAGAAGATATGCGCAAAAAAAGTGTTTGTTGAAGTGCATAACTGTACTGTCAGCTCATCTGATCGTGGCGTGCCCGAGTATCACATTAAACATCCATCCTTGTTCTGCAGCGCTTACGGGCGAGCGTAACACTCCACTAAAAGTAACATTAAAGTCATTCACTGACATGAACATTTATATTTGTCAACAGGAATCCAAGATTTCACGGTCATGGAGGAGGGTCTCGCCCAGCTCGTCTCTGAATAAAACCTTTTTAAACCGCTGTAATGACGAACAGATCCATCTAGATGGTGGTGTGTCAACGTTTTGGATTTGAGTAGATGAAGATATCGAGGGGAAATGCTGCCTGTCTGGACTATTGCTATGGAGGGAAATACCTCTTATGCAAACAGTAAGTATATGTATGGTAGAAATGGGGAGTATGTGTAGTGGTAGGTCGGAGGAAGTGTGTGTTGCGATTGGGAGAAAAGATGACTCAGTTGTATAGCTGTAAATAATGCACGATTTGGCTGTCAAAAATTGTTTCTCAGTCTTATTTCTGTTTTTTAGTTTTAGGTGTTACAAATGCAAAAAGCTTCAGCACCAAAATCGCTGTTGCGTTTTGTGTTCGCCGGTGTTTTAAGACATAGCTGAAATCTGTATGTTTAATAAGGAACAATAAAGGTCGAGAAATATGACTTGCATCAAAATAATAAATGCGAGTAGAATTCAACAGCAGCAACATTCAATGAAGTCATACATTTTAAATAGCGGTCAAATATCTACCTGCATGCATATAATCAAATTGCCTTGACGATCGATCTGTTGTAGAGATTTACCTCCTGGGGTCATGAACTTCCACGGAGAACTTCTTCTCTCGAAAATAGAGGTTCTCCAGCTGACGCCATTGGAACACCTGAAGTTTGAGGAGACAAAACACGTCCCGGCAATGAGTCCAAGCAACTTTGAAGAGAATCCTTGCCTCTACAAGCACCCCAAAGAGGAGGAAAAAAAGGCTGACAGCGCTTGATTATCGCGAGCTGTATAAGAAGCCGAAAGACATATTCCTCAGCATGTGTGCCGTTACATCCTCCACAACTTGCTTCACCAATTGTAGGCGCATGTGTGAGTGTGTGCGTGTGTGTGTGTGTGTGCGTGAGTGAAAGTGTGCAAAGTTTCCTCTTCTCCTGTAACTTGACTTGGAGGGAGGGAGAGATGGAGGGAGGGAGGGAGGGAGGGAAGGGGGGGTGGCTTTTAGGGCGCCTGACCCCTCCTCTCTCCCACAGGGACTGTGCTTCCTGCTCTGCGGTCGGGGAGGAGAGAGAGTGTGTGTGTGTGTGTGTGTGTGTGTGTATGAGTAAAAAGGGTCCAGGGGAGGAGTGATGAAGCGTTCTGTGAGCGCCACCCCCCTCCCCCACCATCCCCTCTTCTCCTTCCTCTCTACAATTGAAGTGCCCTTGCTTTGTTTGATCAGAGCTCAGTGCACACACACAAACACACACTGTCTGAGTCTGGTTCTCGTTAGGGGGAGAGAGTGAGACCGAGAGCGAGTCGAGAGGGCCCAGTTGCCCTGACGCGAGCAAATGCACAGTCAACAAAATATTTGAGAAGTGAGGATAAAAAAATTAAAAAAAACATCAAAAAATAAAAAGTAAGGAAACTATAAGACCAGGCAGGAAAAGAGGGGAGACAAAGTTGGTCCAGGAATTTTAACAGCCTGGGAAAACAATGGAGGGACAGATGGGCTGTGCGGAAACGGAGGCAACAACAAGACAAGAATGACATAAACATAGCCGACAGTATATATGTGGTATGTGCCAGCGGATGTCTTGAATACGGATGGAAAATGTTCACCGATAAACCATGATAACACTTGAAAATGTTTATTGCAGGACTGTATTACCATTTGATTGTTGCTGTAAGGCTAAATCCTTGCATTTCCAAAGTCATGACTTTTCAGGAAATTATAAAAAAAAAAATAAATAAATAAAAATCATCTTTCTTGGGATACGAAAGACTGCATTGTGAAAGTTGATATGACACCTATCATTGCTGTGATATAATCGAAAATCATGTAAATTTGCTAACAATCACTTTTTAATCTTATTTATGCCGTCACTGATTCGAATGGTAGGGACAAAGACATGGCCTCCACTAGCCATGCCCATCAAAGCCTGCGCTCACACTGAGGCCCAGACAAGAGAAAAATATTTCTTCAGCTGTGACTTAAAAGCCAGTGACTGTGGTTACATTTCAAATGTTTAAGAGACATGAGTGATACAATGATGAAAAAAAAACCAAACGATGAGCTGATATGATTCATTGGTGAAAATCTGCAAGCATCCTTCCTTACCTTTGTGGTCAACATGCTTGCTTCTATTATAAGTATTAACAGCGATTGATTTTCAACAAAACAGGCCTTTTCAAATATGTGTGTGTAACTTCACTATTTACACTCATTTCTGTAAAAACTTTTCATTTTGATGTGGCATAATGGCGCAAGAAGAGACGGAGGTTGTATGACACTTCTCCAACAGTTTTAGTGTTCCTGAGAGTTTTTGATTTACATATAAATTATTTGGTTGCTAATTTACACAAACAACAGACCATGTGGGGACTGACAACTGGTATCAATACGGTGAAAAAAAAAATGAATGAACATATTTGAACACGATTCTCTCACAACAGCCACGTTATATATTGCGATTATCATTCATACTGCAGAGTGAAATTCTCTGTCTCTGGCTTCTCTTTGCATTCTGTGATGCACTGCGTTATTAGTTTTTATAGGTTTTAAGTTTACCGATATCCAGTTGTTTTCTATCCTCATTATAGCTGCGGGTGAGCTGGAGCCTATCTCAGCTGCCTTTGGACGGGAGGCGGAGTCCTGGACTGGTCACCAGCCAATGGCAGGGCACATAGAGACAAACAAGCACTCACACTCACACCTAAAGGACGATTTAGTCTTCAGTGAAGCGAACATGTATGTGTTTGGAATTCTGGAGGAAGCCGGAGTAAACACGTAAACTCTACACAAGAACAACAACTGTTATCGTTTTGGTCATAATAATCGTGACATTAAAAAAATGCGAAATGTTCTAACCGTTTCATCTCACGTCTTCGAGAAGGAAAGTACTCCCTTATCAAACTTTATGCTCAATGGCGTGTGAAGCGCAAATGTAGCGTAGTGCTAAATATAGCAAGTGGGGGCAGATAGTGAAGGGCTGTATGTGTTGGCCAGAATAATGGCGATAAGAGACATTTATAATTCTGTTCAGACATGACATGTTTGTACTTACTTGCTGACGTATGCCTTCATTTTTAGAAAAGAAAAAAATAAGTCTGCCAAGCCAGCGTAGCGCAGAGCTTGGGAGTCATGCACATGTATGCTATAAATCCTAAATCCGAGACACGAAAATACACACATCACCGCACAAACATTCACATGCAGATGCCGAGCTGGTAGATATTCTTTAACAATCGAGCGGTCGTATCCTGAGTATGACAGATAATAAAGGTCAGATCTGATAAAGAGTAAAGGCCTTTCTTCGGTGTACTGGAGAAGAATAGTTTTAAAATAGCCTCGGCTGGGGTATTATTCTTTTGGACTGCTGTACTGCTACGTCCATATGGGTGGGGTTCTGGTGTATCCAGCCGTCGTCATGGCAAATCCTGTACACTCTTTCCTGTTGTTTGCATGGGACTGTGCCATTTTGGAAGGATGACATATCTGGAAAAACTAATGGGAACCGGCTGGATGTCTGGATGTGTCTCTGCGCTCCAGCGAATGGGTGGGTGGGTACGCTCCAAAATGAAATCATTTGATATGCCCCAAGTCAGTCACTCGTCAGACCTGTCCGTCTACTCATGTTGTGGAGTCTCCCGTGTTGTGAGCTACAGTTACGTGCGTGCGTCTGTGTGTGCGCTTGTGTGGTCTGCGGTAAGCTGAGGTACTTTCACATCTCCAAACAACATGGTCTTTTACGAATGATCATTTAATAGAGTCATTATTTTAACTGTGGGGAAACAAAGATAGTAAATACACTCCAAAATAGCTCACATGAAGTGTTGCGTGTTTGCCCGAACTGAATCAGCCTTTCAGTGGCAAGCAATGACAGCGTGAGTCAGTGATTACTGGAGCTGCTACGCTTGGCTGAGTGTTTCTTCTTCCTCTCTTTGAGTGAGGCATATATCTTCCTGCTGTGGACGTCACACCCCGTTTTCACCAACCAAAACTGTGTTCAATGGAATTAAGTTAAGTCTTGAGATGTTCTATAACTACGTTCAAGACGTTGTATCATTGAAGAAAAGCATGCAGTATTTTTGTTTGCGTGTGAAATTTAAAAAAAAAAAAAAAAAGACCGAATTCTCGTCATTAGGAAATTTGTGGAAGCTGACTAAGATTTTCAGTAGTTTGACAAAGGTCACTCAATAATTTCATGGTTGAGGTCAGCTCAAGTTGAGACAGTTCGAAGTACACCGCTAAATTCGTGGTGTAAGATATTAGTCACCCGACTCAACTCATTTACCTGAATGAAATCTGTGGAGCTTGATACTAACAAACAATGGAAAAACAAAGAAAACTTGACCCATGGGCACAATTAGACTGCGCTTTGCGCTACATTTGCGCTGGACACGAAAACAGAGCCCCATGTGTTTTTTCCCCTGCTTTAGCTGCTGTAAGTTCTGAAAGTTAATGTTAACGTCAGCTTTTACACAACATTATTTTTACACAATGGCTTACAAGGATGAAGTCAACGAAAACATTACCTGTACATTTAAAAGGGCTAAAAATAATGACAGACTGACCCATGAACTGATCGATTTATTTTGCATTACTTCCTAAAGGAAGTTAGCGTTTGTGTTGACCGTAGATGCTTTGCACTGGATGGTGACAATGTGTATGATGGAGGTTTTGAGGAGAAAGTGGTGGTGGGGTGGCTGATACTTGACAGACCAGTGCCTCAGAGAAGCTGTTGCTATGCTCATAATAATAACATTTGATAAGTCAGTTGTGAAGGAAGGTCAATATGTTTTTTGCCCAATCCTTTTTGCCGCTTGCATTTTATGAAGAAAATGCTACACACTGTAACCATTCATTCAGTCCAGAAGTCATAAGTGATAGAGTGAAAGACAAATAAGGATTAGATGTAGTTCATCTTTTTTTTTTTTTTAACTATCTAAACAAAGTTAATTTAGCTTCTAAAACTGCAAACTCACACAGACAAAACATTTGTGGCAAACAGGAAAGCTTCAGCAGACGGGATGTATTTGTCAAGATGGCGAGTTCATCGCTCAGTTCAGTTCCTGTGAGCGTGTGCAAAATGTAAGTGTGTGTGTGTGTGTGCGGGTGAGGGGGCGGGGGGGATGTGCTTCAGAGTGTGTCGGTGGCCGTTCAGCGTGCACTGATGGTGTTAAACCCATTAACACCTTGCGAGAAGAGGTAAAATGCTGGCAAGCAAGGCCTTAAACATGATGGA
>CAAKHF010000094.1:19082-31691 GCA_901007745.1 Hippocampus kuda
TAATGAGTTTACAGCATCTGCTTTTTGGGCACTGCACGCTTTTATTTTTCACAAGCGACCTTTCATCCTGCGCTGGAGCCATTGAGCAAAGCAGCAGCTGTTATGTTTCGATCTGGTTACGTTTGGTTTTGATTCCTCACGTGCCCTTTTTTCGCCACCTGTTCTCGTTATCAGTGTTCCTTGTGTGTAACCAATTAGCTCCCTCAACCCTTTGTGTGTTGTCCAGGTGTTTCTCGTTGTCTCGTCACTGAGCTTGTATTTAGTTCCCTGGGTTTCTGTCAGTCTTTGTTGGGTCATTGTGAGCTGTGAGTATGTGAGCATACGTGTGCTCCTGTCATGTTTTGTTTCCAGTTATCGTTTGGTTTGATACTTGTGATTTCCAGGCATTTTTTGAGTACTTCGACTTGGTGTTTTTTTTTTCCATTTGTACTGCTGTGTGTATTTTTTGTACAATACATTTTGGTCAATCCACCCTGCTCCTCCCTGCCTCCCTGCTTTTTTGGGGTCCTACAACTACCATCACGCAGAACGTGACAGCAGCACTTCATTTTACCACATGCTCACACACAAACTCTATGCAGGGGAATAAAACCTTCCTGTTGTGCCATGTTGATATTTTCACGACTATAAAATGCAATGCGGGAGTTAGAAGGGAGGATTTTTTTTCCTTTTGTTTTTTGGAAATGTTAGAAATAGTTGTTACTCGGTTGTCTACAAGTAGCATTTCACCATTTAAAATGGATAACGTGTGCGTCCTTCGAGGTGACCTATAATGGTAAATGAAGCTGAAACATTATTATCCGAGTGTGTCACTCTGAGGTGAAGGTCAGCCATCACGTTTGCTCGTAATTACAAAAAATAAAAATGGGATTTTTTTGGGGGGTTTTTTGTTCTTGATGCACTTTATGTCAAGTACAATATCTACGCAGAGTACACATCATATTAAGTATGATTTCTGTTGTTTGAATAATTCTTTGTGTGACAGCTAACCTCTCTGAGGTCAAAGATGATTTCATTTTGCTTGTTTTACTTTCTTCACTGTGCTCCTCCCATTTCGGGGAGCTTTTTGCCCACGTAAGAAGCACATGGCCAACACGAAGAGGTTAACTTTCTGTTCAGCTGTGATCATAATGACCGCTTTGGGGTTTTTTTTGGCCCGACTGGCAAAAAAAAATATATATATATACAATGAGCACAAACAGTCCTTGCCTGACGGCGTGTTCTTGTGCGCCACAGCGGACGAGGATGAAGACAAAGACGACGACTTCCGAGCGCCTCTGTACAAGAATGTGGAGATCAAGGGCATTCAGGTTCGGATGAAGTGGTGCGCCACCTGTCACTTCTACAGGCCGCCTCGCTGCTCCCACTGCAGTGTCTGTGACAATTGCGTGGAGGTGGGTGTGTCGCGATGCATGCGTGTGAGAATGCGAATGCGTATTTATACGCAGCAAGACTCTCATTTAGAGTATGCTGGAGAATTAAGTGATTTCCAACCACTGCGTCGTGGCAAATTGTCCAGAGTCATCTTATTGTTTTGATCATTATTCATTGACTGTATACAGAATGCATATTAAACATGCCGCAGGTGCACATTTTTGGTAATTATCTTATATATAACATATACAGATGTGTGTTAAGTGTTTGTCGTAAGTGTTTGTCGTAAAGTCAATCCATAATCCACGTAAATCCGTGGATTGTGGATTGAGTGTTTGCATTACGATAATAAATAAATACAATTCTCATTCTCATTCTCATTCTCAGGACTTTGACCATCACTGTCCTTGGGTCAACAACTGCATTGGACGAAGAAACTATCGCTACTTCTTCCTCTTCCTGCTCTCTTTGAGCGTTCACATGCTGGGAGTTTTCACCTTTGGCCTAATTTTTGTGCTCCACCACCGGGAGAAACTGGGAGCTCTGCACACCACCATCACGTATCCTTTTTTTTTTTTTTTTAAACAATCCTTTTCCCATTTTTTTGATCACTTGTCAACATCTTGTCTTGCAAATGTTTCTTGAGCTGCTGTTTTTAATTGGCCTTAACTGTCGAAATGCCCAGATTGGTGGTGATGTGTATCGCAGGTCTTTTCTTTATTCCCGTCGTGGGTCTCACGGGTTTCCACATGGTGCTTGTGGCGCGAGGTCGAACCACAAATGAACAAGTGAGCAGACGTGATCGATTAATAATAAGAACTACCTTGCATGTATTGTACAGTTGACAACTTGTTTTCTGTGTCATGCTCAACGGTTAACAGTTGAACCTGTATTATTTCTCACTTTAGTTTGAACTATGACTCAAACTCAAGAGAGTTGTTATTTTTCGTGTTTTGTTTTGATTTCAATTCTCTTTTGAAGAGTGACTGACTGCTCTGCCTTTTTGTCAGAACTAAACAAAATCTCTTTCTTTAAAATGATCTGTTATTGGTTTCATAGAAATTGGAGATCAAAACTTCTAGTGGTACCGGTTACTTGATACAGTATCATAAAGTGGTTACGAATATTCTGACTTTGATCAATCATATACAATCTTAAATGCACACACACACACACACACACACACACACACACACACACACACACACACACACACACACACACACACACACACACACACACACACACACACACACTTCTCTCTCTCTCTCTCTCTCTCTCTCTCTCTCTCTCTCTATGTGAATGTGTATGCGTGTGTGTGTGTGTGTGTGTGTGTGTGTGTGTGTGTGTGTGTGTGCGTGTGTGTGTGTGTGTAAACTCTGAACAAGGTCTTGTGTTCCTCAGGTAACGGGCAAGTTTCGTGGAGGAGTAAATCCCTTCACTAAAGGTTGCTGTGGCAACGTGGAATATGTCTTATGTAGTCCTCTGGGGCCAAGGTAAGATGCTCCAAGTACTTGGGCTTGTGTGTGTCGTTTTGTATTGTTGACGACAGCATTGGTTCGGGTACATCCAGAATTCAAGTGTATGTGTGACTTGTGATTGCCGACCAGTCCAGCTGGGATAGGCTCTGATATTTACAATCGTACATGTATTGTTTCTCTCCTTCCTTTTTGTAGCAACAGTTCAAATCTCGGTGGTTCAGATCACAGTGATCATGCGTGTTATCTCATACCATGCAGGTACATATTTGACCCCCGAAAAAAGCCCCACATCAAAATTCAACCTCCGTTTATCAGACCGGACCTCTCAGACAGGCAAATCACCATCAAAGTCAATGACAACGGCATTCACGGCACCATTATCAGCTCCAAGGTGAGGTTTTCGGAACTCAATCTCCAGTTTTTGTTTTTGTACTCGCGCCTCTCTGATACTCACTCCTGTCTATGCTTTGCATTACTTTGCTGCTGCCATTACTTGTCACCTGTTTGATTATGGTAACTCATTGGGGGCATCTGAAGTGCACACAATTGATTGTAATGAAATGACAACAACAAAAGATAGAATCAGGTTATTGATGCCCCCCAAATTATTCCTTGACAAATATTAATTTAGTGTAAAAGTGGTTGAAGTGTTTTATGTCTCTGACATTCTTGGGTCAAAATACACAAACAATAACAGCACATTTAACACCCACTTCTTATATTTTATTTTAATTTGATTTTTTTTCTACTGATTGCAAAGGAGCCGCTGCTTTTGCCGTCCACTGTACTCCAGGCCCATTGCAGAGTAGGGCTTTCCTTAACATGACAGCAGGGGGGCGGAGCTATGGGTTGCACCTAGCTTACCCTACCCTACCCCGTTTGAAGATCCATTTTATTTCCACTTGCGGAGGCATCACTTCATCACAGAGTCGACACATTACACGTCAATTAGCGTTGCGCATCTGTGCATGCGGCGCATGCAGCAGACATTGGAAAACACAAATGCCCCCTTCACCCCCACCGCATCATCAGTTTTGATGAACGATCAAATACATACTGCTTATCAGAAAAGAATCATGATCATGCGCTGATCTGCGCTTTCAACAATGAGTTGGGCAAAATTTCGTGTTGCCCACAAGCATATTTTTGGAATTGCGCAGCCCAAAGAAGATGTACTTGATTGTTTCATTTCACACAATGGGTAGGCAAGCATCCCGCAGACCTATTTGCATACAAACAATTAAAAAGTAAAGTGTACATACTATGACGTTTTTAAGGACATACAAGTGTGTTTCACAGAATGCACATTATTGATATATTTTTATTTGCTTGTTATAAAATTGCATTTGCAATGTATTTGCTTTGTATTTTTTTTAAATTACTCTCACATACTACTTAACGGACTGCGACCTGTGACTGTGCATCGTAGCGGTTGGTTTAATTGCTGCAGCTTGTAACTGCGATTGCGTCAATCGGATACCAGAATTTCCTTTGGGATCACTCAAATATCCGCCTAACCGAACCTAAGTCGCTGCACCTACGCACGCGGATCCCCATCGCACCTGCTGTTCAGCCACCTGTTTACAACGTCCTTGATGCTCTCCTCTCATCCACATAGTCCAAAAACAGCCTTGATGGCCTGGATGAAAAAGAAACTCAGCCGCCATTACCCCCGAAAGCCGACAGGTACAACCAGCTGAAAAATCATCTGACCTCCAGTGAGGGTAAGAACCACAAAAATCACACATCTCATTCCTCCATCCATTTACTATTCGGACTTAAATGGGCCAACTATCATTACACCACCGAGAGCTGAAGGATGTACAGTATAACGGAACCAAAAGATTAGGAACAACCGTCTGGATAGTGCAGTGCAATTTCACACGAGTGCAAACGCAAGTCTTCGTAAAGACCAACTTCAAGCAGCTTCTTGTATTGCAGGTGCACCTCATGAAGTAACTGCTAATTGTAAATCACAGCCTTTTTCCCCTCTGTGTGGTCATTCCGTTATGTATGTGGATGTCATCTGTTACTTTGAAATCCTGTGAAATATCAATGTCATTAATCTCCTGTTAACTCGATTGCACACACACATTGGGTTCTTTCTCTCAAGAGACCCTGTCTTGGTGCATTATGTCAGGGAGGGAACAGTTTGCCCTGCCCCAAGGAGCAACATTGCAACCAGCTGGTAGTTTTATGTACTGCAGCAAAGGCCCGCCATCACTTGTTCAAACATATACCAATGACAAACAGAGCACACTTCTTAGTGTTTTTAGGAATTCGTTTTTAAAAAATGTCATGGTAATTGTATACTGTACATAACTGAGTACAAATTCGGTTGTCTATCAGTGCTGAAATGGATGATAGCATTGTTGTTAATTCCCACATCTACGGTATTTGATTTTCTCTGTCTTGATTGTACCGCAGAAAGCTCTCTGTCTGGTAAGACCCACCCCTCCACTCCGGCTATGTACAGATTCAGACCATCCTTTGGCACCATGCCGAAGGTCCACTATCATACGGCCGGGGACAAGGTAAAATGAAGCATTTATTCTTTTTTGGTTTTTTATCCTAGAAACTGCAGAAAACAGTGGCATTTACTACTAGTCATGTCTTCTGTTTTCTTGTCAGATTGTCATGCCCGATGACCAAAATTCCCAAGCCATCTTGGAAGAGGGTGTTCGTGGCCACGACTATCGATCGGAGCCAAACTTAGATCTGCCCGAATACACTAACGCCCCACTTCACCGCACTTTCAAGTCCTCGCCTTTCCAGCTGGACTCTGACCCGGTCAACTCTCGAACTCTTAGCCTGAAGCAGGCTCAGCAACGATCAGAGAAAGGTCATCTTGTAGGTCTGCAGCCCAAGACGGTCAACTCTACCCCGTACAAGAACATCTTCTCTCCCAACACGCTCTCCAACCGTAACGGAAGCTTATCCTATGACAGCCTGCTGAACCCCAGTAGCACCCCGCCCGCTGCCAGCGAGTGCTTGGCCCACCGTGGTATGCCTCCAGTGGGGTTCCACTCGCCCTACCTGCCCACCAAAATGTGCCACATGAGGGAGCCTGAGCTGCAGAGACAACAGGTTGCCGCCACCTACAGTCCAGTTATGTCATCGAGGGGGGTGGGGCGTCAATCACCTCACCTACGGGACAGGGACTCCTCCCCAGTGCGCTACGACAACCTCTCCCAAACAATCATGGCCTCCATCCAAGAGCGGAAGGAAATGGAGGCGAGAGAGAAGCGACACATGCTCCACGGGCATTCCCAGACACATATCTATGCCCAGGACTCGGGTGTGTTTGAAGGCTCGGGGGGATATGGCCTTCCGCCCAACCCCTGCTATCCAGATGGGCCTCACTGTGCCGGGTCCAGAGGCCCAACACCTCCGGTTTATGGAGGCTCCAGGGACAATCTGATGGGGGTTGGGCCCAGCTACGGCCAGAGAACCCCTGTACTGTGCCAGACTGGCTCCACTATGGGCCGAGCACCCAGGACTTCATCCGGCTCTTTACACACAGATCACATTAGCAGCAACAACAACCACGGAAGGGTCTCGGGCCCAGAGGGCCTTTATCGCTCCCCTGCCCACCACCCTCGCTCCCCTGCCATGCCCCGATCGCCCTCCTACTCCCACCAGAAACTCTCATACATGAGTGCCCAGGAGAGGATGGACTCACCTCGCCTGGGCAGGGCAAGGTATGAATCCTAGCCCTGTGGTACTGCATGCATGCCCCTGACCTGTGTGTGTGTGTGTGTGTGTGTGTGTGTGTGTGTGTGTGTGTGTGTGTGTGTGTGTCCGGGGTGCTGGGGCCTGCAGGACTACACAACTGTCCAGTCCTGAGCCCTGCTCCCATTGATTTAATGAGCACTAATCTGTACCTCTTTTCTAGCATGTAGCATTAAGTAATACTGCGTTTGTCCTACTGTTTATTTATCCTGACGTTCCATCTGAATTCATATGTGTTCCATGAATTGATTTTTTTTTGTTTTTGCCTTAGAAAAATTTTGTTTTCTTCTGTCGCTGTCAGATCAATAAAGTTGTGTGACTTTCCATTCCTCCTTCTTTCTGCATGCTTTTACATACTCATTTCACATCAGTAGTCATTTCCAACACAGTATTCCCGTTCCATCTGGACAACTGAGGCATGTTGCTCCACTCTGACCCTTCATCCCTTTTTCTTTGCCGTCCATAGAACAATAACCTTTTTACTTGTGTAGAATCTCCGTGTCTGTGAGTTGAACACCGTTTGTTGCTTTTCTGTTTCTATTCAGAGAGGCCATGAAAGTTAATGGCCAGATGGATTGCCACCCGAGTGCCAAGGGTGTCACAGCCAGTCCCAATCGCCACGGTAACGTCAAAAAGGTGACAGGCGTGGGAGGCACCACCTATGAGATTTCGGTGTGAGCAGGGACGCCGAATCCACCTTCACTGACAAGAACCACATTTAGTTTTTTTTTTTTTGGTGAACTGTAGAATACAAAACGAGTTTTGTTATTTTTCAATCACAGGATCAGTCTGCTCGTGTGATTTTCTTGGGCGAAAAGATGTGTTGAGTCCAATTATCAGTGGGAGACCCGTCCGTGTTTGTGGTGGGGGTCCATGTATTGGTCATTTCATTGAACCAAAAGATCATATTCTTATATGGCCTGGACCAAATGTCCTATACCGTACACATTTTCGCTTCAGCCAGAACAAAATGTCCGTCCATCCATTTTCAACACAGCTTACCCTGAACAGGGTCGGGGGGGGAGCTTATCCCAGCTGACTTCGGACGGAAGGCAGACTATACCCTGAACTGGTTGCCCGTCAGTCACGGGGCACATCTAGAGAGATAACCATTCAAGTAAACACTGAGTTGGAACCGATCCCGCGCTGCCCACACACAAGGCCCTCGAGTGCACCAGTACACCATCAGTGAGACTGAAAAAAATGTCACTGGGGAAAAAAACAAACATAACAAAACATGAACACCTTCAGCGAAGGAATCATACTTTTCCCAAGTGTGACACCCTGCCTTCTTGGAGAAGAATTCAACAAGCCGTGGTGCTTCAAAATGCCAGGCCCCTGAAAGGAGACCTGCACCTTCGGTCCACTTCCAATTGATTACTTTTTTTTTCTACGAATGGACGCAACCAGCAGAGGTTTTAATTGATGTAATGTCTCTCACAGTGACTTAAAGACAAGTACTCGACTCGCCTTCCAATAGACACAAAAAGGTGCTGCTTTCTTCTGGACCATCAGGTTACCTCACACTTGACAAGTTTGAAAACCCAACATTTGACCGTCAAACTTAATTATTTTAATGAGTGATATTTGTTTTCTGGTTCAGTGTTTGCTTATCAATAGAGTCACAGGAATGGGAAGATGTTTAGAGACACAGGCTGGTAGTTAACATATGACCCATTTATTTTTAGTATGTAGTTTAATATTGAAGACCCAACATTTCAAAAATGGTCGGTTTGATTTTGAAGACTGTATGCCCAACAGATTTTTTTTTTAATGTGAGAAATTATACAATTCAGCCAGAAGGGCTTGTTGAGGGAACTGACCTGATGTGTAGTGTTACTTTTGTGTCAAACGTAACGTTTTGCATTGAGCCCAAAAGTTAAAATGTGGTCTCATCTGACAAAAGCACCTTCTTCCTCATGTTTGTTCATTCAAAAATCATCAGAGAACTCCTGGAGTGAGCTGAGTGCACTGACAGCAAAGGCACCTAATATCGCACAGCCCAAGTTTTTCTTTTTTTTTTTTCTTAAAACGTTTGAAACATATGAATTTAATCCCGCATCACAATTGTGTCACACTTGCAAGCCACTGTGTTAGAGAATACTCACACAGAACATTGGTTTTAAAGAGTATAATGAAGTGTATTAAAAGATGAAACGCTTCAGTTGTCGCACGGCCACACAACACCTTGGATTGGTAAGGTGCTAGTGGTCTCTTCCTCAAGATTTCCTTTCATATTCAATCGCCCGTGTCTTACCATTTTATTTTTGTCATATTTAGGCCAGTAATGGTCTGTATGCATGCAATAGCTGTCTGGTACAGCAGCGTATTGAACACAAAAGTCTGCTGTTAGATGCTTTGTGATTAGGGCTAACTGAATTTGGTTAAATAATGACAGATTTAACAAATATTTGGTTTGTTAATACTCAGCCATTGTTGCCTTGAAGGGATCTAAGACCACACCAGGTACAGTGATGCCGCATAGCACAGCATGTAATTTACTGTAAATCTGAATTTATCAAATTGTCACAGGGGAGGAAAAGGATTATCTACAGAGTGGTAACAAACGCATTTGAGCTGCCCACATGCCGCACTGGTGTCATTCCTTTATACTGCCATTGGTCCAGCTGAATTTCAGAGAATGGACTTCATGATTAAATGTCCCAAAATGTTACGAGGTCAGCAATGATCCTAAATCCATCAACCTGGGTCTGATTTACTTTTCAAAACATTTCAATACTGAGTTCATTGTATTAAATATAGACAATACTATGGATGTTCCTATTTTTGTGAAGAAGAAACCTGAGCAGTCAATAAAGTGTCAATTGAGCAAATTATACTTTTAAAAATGTGTTAATTCTTTTGAACTATACTAACAAAAATGGTGGGGGAAAAAAATCATAATGCGATTAACACAACCAGAAAAATCTAAGACCACTTGTTACAAGAATGCTGGAGTGAATGCAAAAGTGGTTGACAGTGTTTTATTCAAAGGTGGAGGAAACATATCCAATCTTTTTGAGTGCAAATGAGAAGCAACATTTCATCCATGTACAAGTATTTACAGATGCACTGGCACTTGGATGCATTTTTGAGGTTCAGAAATGTTTGGTGAGAAGAAATGGATGTGAGCAGGATGGCTGGGGAGAGATTTCACATGCTAATAAGCAGGGAATGTTACCGAGAGAATTCCTGGTAATGAGGAACTTCAATTGGAGTGGGGCTCGAGCAAACTCTGATGAACTGCTGACTTCGGACTTACTAACGTTCAAATGTTTTGAACAAAATGAAATTTAGTCTAAGTGCATCAGATGGTCCTAAACTGCAGACCCTCTGCTTATTGGCTCTACACAGATGTGATGTCAAAATGAACCTGCCCCCCAACCCCAAAAATAACTACCAAAAAAACAAAACTACTCCTACAGGTCTCCACTGACATGATTTACTTGATGCCAGGAACAGCAGAAGCATGGAGCGGCCAACAGCCATTTGAACTGCATCATGGGATGTAATAGAAAATGCTCTTCCATGACGCCTGGTCTGGTCCCTGACCGTGTGCTGCTAACAAGCAGGCTACAGTATCCTCTTTCTACAAAAATAATAATAAAAAAACAACAAAAAAACAAATACAAGCTACAAACTTAATACCCCAATGTGGGAATCATCTCAATCACAAGCCTCTTCAGTTTGTCACAAGTAACATTAAAGTGTAGATGACAAGAATTGAAAAGTGTGTTCTTCCAATGATGTTTTGAAGAGAAGGGGTAAAAGGAAGGGTGACTTCACTGTCATACTTTCAATGTTTTGGTTGTTTGCTTCTGAAAGTGGTATTAAGGACTTGTGAGGCAAAACGGAGCATTAAAAAAATGAGGGAAAAAAAAACAAAACCAACAAAAAAACAACTAATGTCAAGTGTCCAAATTGAGTTCATTTAGAGTCTATTGTAGAAAAAAGAGGAAAACGGATCAATTGAAGACCAGTATTGAAAGTTCTTCTCTCTCAATTCTTTTCCTCAGCCTTCACCTGCTTCGACTCTTCTTTCTTCTCAGTCACCTTTTCACCTTCCTTCTTGTCTTTTACCGAGAGCTCCTCCAGTTTCTCCACCACTTTGATTGCACTGTCAGCATCATCTGTGGTGAAAACAATTAAATTGAACCAAGAAGTGAACTTAACCGCATGTCTCACATGCACGGACGCACGGCATCGACATCTAATATTGCTCAGGGAAGACATTTAGCAGATTTTAGAGTGGGGGGATTTTACAGTACAAGGCATGTTGGGTGTAGCAGAACAAAGAAAGACAGGATTTGACACAACCCAGTCATGTATTCCACTCTGCATGTTTATGTAGCATACAGAAAAAGTCCTGAGCTGGAGTAGCAGCGAAGAAGAGTGTGTGTCTGTGGAAAGTAAACCCATCTTGGGTGTGATTTGTACATCCTACAAGTAAGTGTGTGTGTATATCTACTATACACACACACACACACACACACACACACACACACACACACACACACACATACATGTATATTAATAAATATATATATAGGAATAGCATTATCGAAAATATTAGTTAGTCCTGTTAAGACTTCATCAGGTGATACAAATTAGGAAAGGATAGTTGTGTCTTACATACCAGACTCCTCTAATTTGTTTCTGATGACATCCTTGCATTCGTCAAACTTCAATTTGAATTTCTGAGCATCTGGAGAGAGAATAGAGTTTACCAACATTTCCACACAGCATTGTGTACATTGACCAAAACTAACTTCTGAAGGTGGCTACTCAAAGTCTAGGGGAAGATTTGAACCAAGAGCAGATACAGTTTTGCAAATAAGAAGGACTTACTTTCTGCATTTAAAAAGCGTATAGCCAGAAGCTCGGGTTTGGGTTCTTCATCGGCATAATCCGCTAGTGTGTTCCACACCCAAGCTCTGTCGCTGCCAGCGTTGGGCTTCAGTTCCATCATCGGTACAACTGGTATTCACAAGAGGGGCAACCACATGAACATGGATTGGACACAGGATGGCTAACTCATGTAACAAACCTATATTATAATTAGCCAAATAACTTCACTAAAAAATAACATTGAAATAGTCATGGTCCGATTAAAGACTTGCCGTCGTTTTAAAAAGTCAAGGTTTCAATACCCACTCAATTGGTATGTCACTGATGATCTTTTTTTATATTTCTCTCTTTTTTTTGAGGGGGGGGGTATTTTTGTTCATGGTTACCATACTGTGAGAATCTAATATCCGCACATGCCTACTTATAATCATTTCCTAACTTCTGCTAGCAAATCTGCTTGAAGCACATTCCGAATTCCCATTTAGTATTAAAATGCACTGAAATCAAGTTCAGGCAGAAACAAGACTCACTCTGATGATTGGCACAAAGCTTCAAAGTACGATCTCTCCTCATCAGCAGGCGGATTGTGCCCTTGTCTCTGTGCCTGAGCAGCTTGACATCACCGGTGCCTCTCTCCTTCCACTCGGGTGGGTCATTTTCAGAGGCAAACCGGTACAGTTTAGCTCGCCTGCAAAAACCAAGGAAGCCCACAATAACGACAACGCATGAAAGACAATAAGCAGCCTCGTATGCATGCCACTTACATTTTGAAAATTTCCTCTTCATCTTCTTCTAACGTTTTCACTTCCTGCTCAGGAAGGCTCACAATTGGTTCAAATTGTGGGTCATGACTGGAGTCTTCTGCAACTTCTGCAGTGGTTTCATGCTCTTCTTGGTCCTAAAGGGTCACAGACAAAGATGAGATATTTCTGTTGATACCTATGAAACCTCCACGGAAAAAGGTGCACTGTGATTAACCCTTTCATGCACCCTGTAACCTTATAACATAAGATGTCCACTGTAACAACGCTGTCCCCAAAAGGGTTATATAATGATTATTATAATCTTTTTTTTTAATTGTCATATCGGGGAAAATTCATGTAAAGACTTGGCATCGACAAAAGAGTGGTCGACAGCAGCCCCCCCCCCCCCCCCCCCCCCCCCCCCCCCCCCC
>CAAKHF010000095.1:4148-9148 GCA_901007745.1 Hippocampus kuda
TGAGGGTTTTTTTTTTTTTTTTTTTTTTGTCTTTGTTGTCAGGCGTGGAGCGAGGCAATGCTGAGGGAGATGAGTAGCCTGCAGGAGCGTCTGGATGTGAGTGAGCGCGCTGTGGACGTCCTGAAGAACGACCTCTGCGAAACGGTCGCCCAAAGAGATTGTGGGCAGGCCGGGCTGCATCAGGCCCGCCTTCAGGCTGCCCAGCTAACCCTGCAGCTTGCAGATTCCAGTCTGGCTCTCAGAGAGGGCAGAGCTCAATGGGCTCAACAAAAGCAAAGTCTGCAGCACAAGTCAGAGGTACAGTGGAGGCACTCATTTCAAATGTATTTTTGTCTCTCTCTTGTGTAGTGTTACAACGGGTGTGTGTCGCCCGGCAGAAGGAGCACGAGCATATCGAGAACCTTACGGCCGAGATGCATACGATTGAGGAAAAGCTCCAGGAGGAGAGGACGGAGAGGGTAAAGCTTGAGGTCGAGCTCGGTCGAGAAAAGGATTGCAACAGGGTGAGAAAGCCCACAAAGGGATCATCTTGTCAACTAACACTGTCAGCACTCAACATTTGTCACCTGAACATTTTCTTTTCCCTGGTTCCATACAACGGTGTTAGTTTACAAGACAAAGCAACACAAGCAGCACAATTGTGTGGAATCTTGCCAAGATAATAATTATTGAAATCACCTCATTTGTTTGCAAGTGCAGATAAAAAGAAGATACATTCTTCTAACACGTAGAATCGCGGGTGAGCTGGAGATGGTTTGAGGAGACTTTGGGCAAGAAGCAGGGTTGACCCTGGACGGATTGCCATCCACTGGCAGCCATCTAAGCATGTGAAAAATAATTTTGAATGTTGGATCGGATCTGGATGGAATTTATTGACTGTCTCATCCTGCATAAACATAGCAAAATCCTTTTTCATATAACATTCAAAAGGGACATTTCCAGCCAGTCAAGCATCTGTGTGTGTATTGTGACTAAAATGGTTAAAGATGTCTTTGGCCAAATGTTCACAAAAATATCAAACATCCATGTTGATTCATCAAAAAACCTTAGGCAGAAAGTTGTACACAAAAATGTCAGGAGTTTGTGCCTTTTGGAGCGGTGGTGTTGAGCCAAAAGCGCAAGGAAGCAGGGGAGGCAAGACGAGGGAGCAGGAGCAGTCTGAAAAATGTTTATTTATCACAAAAAGTGGCCGACAATTCACATGGAAATAAAATATCGGTACTCCATTTAACAAAGAAAAAAAAACATGATTCGGATTCGGAAATAAAAACAAGGAAGTGACTCATCAGGATAGTAAACATGAAGTGAGTGGCAAAATGTGACTTGCAGCGACAACAATGGACTGACGGGGACTGGCGAGACCTGATTGGTAGACAGTAAGAACAGGCCTGATGAGAACAGGCGGAGACAAAGACATGGCATGATAAGTGGACATAGCATGAAACCAAACATACTCTGACTAAAACAAAGCCAACTAAAACACCGAGCCTGACACAAGGAAACAAAAGAGCTCATGTCAATGAAAACAACGTGTACACACGCAAGCGCCTCATGCAAGTTGTGCAAGTCAAGTTCGAGTCATTTGGAATGAGCACGGGGTGCGACACTCTTTGAGAGAATCTTCTTACCTGTCCCGTGTTCTCGATGGCATATGCAGGTCCAACTGAGCGAAATGCGCAGGGAGCTCCAGGAGCTGAAGGCCAGCCTGAGGGTTGCCCACAAGGAGAAGGAGCACCTGTGTTTGGAGAAAAAAGTAACAGTTGTTGCCACAGTTGTTGAATATCTTGACTGCACCGTTTATGTTCTCTTTGTAATCAGCTGATAAGGTCCAGAGGCTACTTAATGGCTTGTATGGATTAACAAGTAAATAGCAGTTGTTTTTCCCCTTCTTGAGACAAGTACTCCCATTAAAGTGCTACTTCATTCAATTGCAGTCATTATCAGCTTTAAATTTAGTCCAGGTAACAGTTCGTAGCACTCTCTAGTTCCCAGTAGCGATATTATTGCGATCACTAAACGATCGATTATCGAATGGAGACGATAGCAAACACAAGCATCGTGTTCTTGCAAATGTCCCCCGTTGTTGGACATCTTTGGTCCGTTGTTGTCTTTGTGGCTGTTATTGCGCAGTATAAAACGTTTATGGCATAATATAAATCAGTGGTTTTCAGGGCAGTCAGTGCTGCTGTTAAAATGCCTGCAGAGCTTGGTTGTTACCTACGCGCTATCGCTTTGGCCCGCCACTCGGGTGGTGTCGACGGCCAATGTTTTTCAGACCGCGCGTCCGGTTTATGTAAGCGCTCATCATGCGCCACAATGGTAGTTGTCGCGAGCGTCAAATAAATCTCTCAAATGGAATAATGTTTGACGTGTCGTAGTCGTTGTAAAGTGCCTGTTTACATAACAGCAAAGGCAGCGTATTGCGTAGCATGCGTGTCCACTTTATGTGGCAGACATATGGGGGTTATGAGAGCACCAGCGACTGACGCTGTGATTATGGAAGGCCCGTTCCGCTGTGTGCAATGATGGCTGTATTTCCCACCCCAGGACTTGATGGACTACATCTGTCAGTTGGAGCAAAAGATGGGAACGGCAGCCAGTGCCAAGTGGAGCGCTCCCCCCGCCGCTTCCACAGGTGAATGAAGCCACATTAATCTGCCCAACGCCCCGCAGATGGGAACAGTAAAAGTGTTAACTTTCATTCAACGACAACACTAAATAGCCTTCGGAACGGCTTGTGAGCGGTCTGACTGGAGCGGCGCTCTGTGCTTGTGTTCCCGTGGTCTAGGCTTCGCTGACGACGCCTCGTCAGACTTGTCCGACGCGTCGGAGGATCGCGACCCGGGGGCCTTGCAGTCTTTCGCTGCAACCGCCCCTCTGGGAAACTACGGCCTGTGCGAGCAGGGACGGCCGAGCCTTTCGCTCTTTAGCACCCCTCCGCCATCCCCGCGGGAGATGGAGACGAGCGCCGTGGTGATCAGCCAACCGGCTCCTCTCTCCTTGCCTCACGAGCCGCCTGGAGCCTCCTCTCTGGCATTCAGCTCAGATTCGGTGAGACCTGAAAGCTGAGCAGATTAGTTATGTGTGATACTGAAAACGGCATATGCCACTACACCTGCCAACACAACCAGCGGATCGCTGGAAAAACAGACAGCAAGCCAATGGGCAATTATGTGTAAGTTAGTTTGTTAATAACTCAGTGTGTGTGTGTGTGTGTGTGTGTGTGTGTGTGTGTGTGTGTGCGCGCGCGCGCGCGTGCGCGCGTGCATAGGAGGAGGAACCTGATCCACTTAAATGTGGAAGAAGACACAGCTACGCAGAAGAAATGGCACTGTTTTCTGATCACAGGGACAGGTTCAAAGGTGAAACACACCCCAGTATAAAATCAATCAAGTGTGGTGTTGCAGCACAATCCATTAAAATATCCAATAATAACAGGTTTGACACCAATTTCGTAAGTGAAACTTCACTTATTAAAGTATACCGCTTCATTTCAGTCGTACTTATTTTGGTTTGAGAACCCCCCAACCAAAAAAATACTGCGTGAATAAAATAGAGCTAATAGCAATAATATAAAATAACTTTCCTGCAAGTGTTATTTGTGGTTTGTAGACATAGCCGCTCAGCTAGATGACAGGCTCTACGATAATACATTTAAGTAAAGTATGTGTTCAACAGAAGCTTTAAATCTCTTTCTATTTTACCTTTAAGCCAAGGCAATAAATAACTTGCGCAGAGCAAACAACAAGGGCCTCACAGGAATGTGGTATAGAATAGAAGAGAATAGGTTATTTATTGTCATTGCTGTAGAACAGTGAAAAAAAAACGGCTTTAGTACTTCTTGGTTTAGCAGCATAATTCTAAAATTAGACATTTAATGTACAGTAATCCCTCATTTATCGCGGGGGTTACGTTCCAAAAAGAACCTATGAAAAGTGAAATCCGTGCAGTAGGATTTATAAAAAAAAAAAAAAAAAAAAAAGCAAAAAATATGTGAGAGGGAAGAAATTCCAAATGTGCTGTAAGTTTTACATATGTGGTATATGTTTCACATACAGCACATATGACAATAAAGTTGTACTTGATACTTGATAGTAAGCTTTATTTTTTACAGTTATTATACAATACTGAACTATGTATACAATGCAGAGGTGATTGCTCTCAGACTGCAAGGGAAGCTCGGCTTCCCCTAAAATGTCAAAAAGTAAGTGATCAAATATATGTGTGTACGTACAATTGTGTGGACATGTCATTGACTAAATATGTGCTACAACACGCTCAACTTTTGTTCCGAATCAGCTTCTTAGTACTGGTTACGACGCGACTCTCTTCTCATTCATTCCCGCAGCTTCACTGTGCTTTAAACTGTGTGGACGCCGAGCGTCGACCACACGGACGCTGGGTGTCTCGAGAGTTCAGTGTAGGTTGTCCCAATGCATTGAAATGAGACGAGTCATTGAATAAATGCTGGTTTTGTCCCATCCATTGGACGCTCAGCGTCTCCGGGAGTCTATGGACAGTGGGTGTTTATAGGCTGGCCGGGAAGCGCAGCTTTTCTGCAAGATGATTGGATGATCTGTCTGAGGCTGAATCACTTTTTGATTGACAGCAAAATGAGCCAATCACCGATCTTATGGTGAAGGCAACCTTCTCATTTTTTTTGAAAAGGAACAGAGAGTAGCATTCACGTATAAATAAACGGACACATTTTATGACGTAGGCCGAAATTGAGTTTCCCCTCCTTGACAGACCAGCATCCGCCACTGATAAAATGGAACCAAAGACCAAAAATTTGCACCGGTAAATTTGGCTAGCTGTACAGAGACGAGGTGCGGAGACCGTTCACGTTGGTCAGTCCCTTAGCCAATCAGGATGCAGAACACAATTCACTGTTTAAAAAAAAATCATTAAAAAAAATGCACTAAAAAAATCCGTGAAACAGCGAAGCCACCAAAGGTGAACCGCGTTATAGCGAGGGATTACTGTACACAGAATGAGGC
>CAAKHF010000095.1:14148-18483 GCA_901007745.1 Hippocampus kuda
ATCAATTAGTTGAGGATTACTTTTCCCCTCAAGGAAATGTCGCCAAATGCCCGTCCCGAGTACTGTATGTATGTGTGCCTGAAGTGCGTTTTTGACCTTATCTTAATCCTTACATATGGTGTGCTGTGTTCACGTTATGTCTGTAATTTTTCCTTTGACTTTTATCAAGATTTTCGATCAAGATATTTTGCAGCATTTGTTTTATTGTAAGGAGAGAATGTCCCGTTTATTGAACTGCAGCTAGAAGGGAAATGGATTAATAATGTGCAAAAGAAATGGATTTTAATGTTTAATCATCTTCGCTGGGATTATGGAAAAAGTCATAAGTGAGCAGCAGGTTTAGTAGGCCAATCACTCACTGTCACTGTGTTATTCTGCAGTTCATCCTTTACGCCTGAAATGGTTTTAGAAGCACACTGCATGTCTCTCTAGGGGTGTTCACACGGCACACATTTGCATCGATGCTGCGCCGATGTATTTTGTTGTGATATATCTTACACCGGTGTACATGTTGTGGAGCGTTCACACGTATAAAGCTGCTGACTAAAGAGAAGCGTGTTAACCCCGGTGCAGCCCCACTTGCGTTCACACGGCAGTTTCTGCGGCCGTGCAAAAGGGAAATAAAACATGCCTAAAGTGTACTTCCTTATCCTCGTCTTGTTTGTGACATGTCGAAAAGCCATGGTTTATACTTCTCCAGACAAATCAACGCTGTGGTTTATCAGACACCGTAAAAGGATGAGAGAGAGAAAGGAAAGAAGTGCAAACTACCCAGCATGCAAGTTATGCAATACCCGGATGTACTCAACTCTTCTCACGCATCGCGAATCTAGCCCTGTAGCATTAACACGTACCCTTTTATATCGGTGCTGCCTCGCAAACTAGCATTTACTCCAGAGTAAATTTTTTAAACCACCACCTGAGCAGGGTTAAATTTGCTCCAGTTTGTTGTTTTCAGGGGCTACACCAGTATAACTTTGTACGTGTGAACGCTCGACGGGGGGTAGTCCCGGTGCTACACCGGAGTAAAAGTTGCCGTGTGAACACCCCTTCTATGTGTTTGGAATGCAACTTTTCAGGTCCTATTTTTCTGGTGGTCACCAGAGTAGGTGGTCACATGGCAATAATGCGCCAATACTTTGGGAATTCAAAGTGTTCATCCCGCCATGTCTTTTCTTTCCACCAGCCGTGTAAGAGGTTTTGGGCTGGGATTCTTGTATAATAAAATGGTTTATGTATCTGTTATTGGGCGTAATGTGTCTTATTCTGGCCAAAGATCATGGCAATATTTGGATCCTGGTGTGACATTTCACCGGCAATTAACTGTGCCATTTCTTCTCTCACCGCTGCCACATTCCCTCTGGCTCGTTGTCTGCTTCAAACACACTTCTCATTCAAGGTGTGTGTGCTGGGGGTGGCGGGTGGGGGATTTTCCCCACCCGGCCCCTTCCCCATGGCTCCACCACCTTCCCCCCTCAGGGCCGACCTCCTCCTCATCCTCATCTTCCTCCTCACGCCTCACTGCTCCACTTGACGGTCGCCTCCCTTTTTTTTTTTTTTTTGAATTTCTTCTCAAGCACACTCCCTTCGTCTTGAGTGTGCGGTGACGATAGCTAATTATAAAATCAATGATGCCGGGCTGCATAGTTTACAGCCCCCTCTAAAACCTTAACTGGGAAATCACTGTGGGATTGATGACTCCCTCACTCTTTATCTCTTTTAATTAGAAATGTAAAAGATATGAAAGAGCCAGAGGCCAGAACACATCTCCGAGTTTTTTATGATCCCGCCTCCTCCTGCCCAAATCACCTCTTCCCTCTACCTGGGCCTTGTTTATTTCCTCTCCCTTCATTTTCCTCCCTGCTGGCACACCCTCCATCCTCACTCTCCTCACCAGCCGCTTCTCCATCACTTGTTCCATTACCCTTTCTTTTAGATGGCCCGCGCTCACACACACACACACACACACACACACGGGGGAAGGCATTAAATTTATGGTCTTTGCACTTGAGAACGTTCCTCACCTTCCCCTCACCTCTCCTCTCTTTTCCCTTGACTGAGCCGCAACCCTCAGCGCGTTGGCCGCATGTGTAACAAATGAGGAGCACGTCCTTTCTGTCTGCTCTGACCCAAGCAGGAGCTGTAAAATGATGTCGCGTCACACGTAACGACCTCTGCTGCCACCTGAGTGCAGCCGACATATTGTATGACTCACACGTCCCTGTCTTGTATATGGCGTCAGGATGCTCCACCTCCTTCTATCGCATCAAGCTGTGCTCACACCTCCGCTCCAGGATTTAATCAAGGTCAAAGGTCATTATATTCCTCTCACAACATTTGGCTGCAGTCAGCTTTATCAGCCGACTGCTTTACTAATGTTGCTTGTGTTTGCTTTTTTTCTACCACAGGCATCAAAATTTGAAGGCCCAAAAAAAAACAAAACGAGTTGAAGTCTCATGAGATTTAACTCCAAAAGTTTTTGAGGAGGAAAACCATTGTGATAACTCCATCCATCCATTTTCTAATCAGCTTATCCTCACGAGGGCCGCGGGCTGCCAGCTGTCTTCGGCCGGTAAGCGGGGTGCACCCTCAACTGGTTGCCAGCCAATCGCAGGGCATACATGTGATAACTATATGTTAAATAAATGTGACTGTGCGTAAATAAAACACGAAGATGGACTGGTTACAACAAGCTTTGAAAACTAATCACACAGCATAAGACGAAATAGAACTTTCAACAGTATGGCCGTGGTTACATGATGAAGATAAAAAAATTCCTACTTTGCGAGCAGATGTTGATGGTCCTGATTGGGAGCTGCCCACACCTCTCACCGCACTGTCTCAATTGTGACTGCACAAAACAAGTTGCCACACAGCTGTAGATGAGTCCAGTCGTATTAAGATGGCAAGTATCACTGCCGCTAATCTGGGGAATTTTGACGATCTGAAACAGTTTTGAAGATGGCTGGGATTTGTGTGAGCATCTCCGCAACCCTCGTAAGTATACACAGTTTGGTTCATGGATGGATCGTAAGCTGCGGTGAAAAAAAATGACGTGGTAGAAAAAAAAAGTACAATTTTGGAATCAGCATGCCAATTTGAGCTTTGATCAGCAGAAAATTCTAATAAAACAGATTTTCTTTTTCAAAGTGTTCCCCAGTGTAACACTTAAGTAATTTGTCAAAATAATGAACCCATGAGGGGAATGACCAATAGAATCCATTGTGAAGAAATATCAAATTGACCAGACAGAGGATGTTTCCCTCCGAACAGTGATGGTAAACAAATCGATTTCACCAACAATATGCCACACTACAAATAATTGGAATAGTCTATCCATTTCATCCATCCATTTTCAACATGGCATATCCTGATCAGGCTCGCGGATGGGGCTGGAGCATATCCCAGCTGACTTTGAGCAAAAGGCGCTCAACACCCTGAACTGGTCACCAGTCAGTGGCAGGGAACATACAGAGGCGAACAACCATTCACAACCACATCCACGCCGCCACTGAGTGGGAAACGAACCCTCGTTGCCTGCTCACAAGTCAGGCGAGTGGACCACTGCACCGGGGTGCCCAAATTGCAATAATATATATATATATTTTTTTTAAACATTATTTTCAGTAAATCAGTACTTTACCCTAAAGTTTACGAGTGTTGAAGTGTTTGTTGACCTTATGAACAGGAGTTACAGTAATCACATTTTCACGGCATTGTGAAATTGACATTGTGCTGTCATTGGCAAAAGGTGGCTGCAAGGCAACTCCCACTTTCTCCCACTCCCCTTAAGTCACAGTTGTTGCTGATGGCCTCGCATTACTGTTGTCACTCAAGGTCTATGAAGCTGAAGATATTTGATATTAGCTCTTCTAAAGATGGCAGCGCAGTGCACAAGTGGTTAGCACTTCTGCCTCACAGTTGCGAGGTCCCGGATTTGAATTTCGGCTAAGTGTCCTCATGTTCTTCCAAAGCTTGTGAGGGTTTTTTTTCCCCACTGACAAAACATGCTTGTTCGCTTGATTAATTGTGAATAAGTGTGTGAACGGTTGTCAGTCTGTGTGTACCCTGCGACTGGCTGTCACCCAGTCCAAGGTGTAATCCACCTGACCCCCCAAACCTAATAGGAACAAGGAGCCCAGAAAATGAATGGGACAACACGACGGCCATTTACATTGTGTGACATGATGGACATTGAAATGCAGCCTCCTCCTTATCGGGTAGCTTGGTGCACAAAGCATTATGTCCAAATCGTCTTTGCGCTCAGGGATGACTGACATCACCGCATTCCAATGCTCATATTTTCCCTTCGCAATCAAATTAACATCCTCCCCC
>CAAKHF010000096.1:4214-22675 GCA_901007745.1 Hippocampus kuda
CATAGGTCAATGGTGTTTTGAGAGGTCAAGAGGTCTTTTGGCTCCCAATGTGGCGATAACATCTCTCTGAGGGCTTTGCTGTCATGATGTTTACGTAACTTGTTTACACCTGCAGCACCCAATGAGAGGCAATGCAAGAGCTCCAGCTATACAATTTTGATCAAAAAATAGTTTGTGGCTTCATTCTCGTAACATTTCGACTTTCATCTAAAAAAAGTAACTCATTATTTTAAAAATATCTCACTTTAATTTTGCATTATGATTTCAACATAAAACAAATTTTAATTTTAATCTCAACTACAGCTATTCTTGTAATATTACGAGTCGGATCTCAAAAACAAATGTAATCTAAAAAAAATACATCTAAAACGTAGACAATTTTATTATTATAAATGAATTCAAGTGTGGAAAAATATTCAGCTTTAATCTAAAATCTAAAATGTTTTTCCAAACAGGCACAATTTTATTCTTGTAATATTACAACTTTAATAAAAAAAAAATAGATCTTATCTTGGAAACATCCTACTTCATTCTCCCAATATGAAAATATGAATTCAATTTTCAATTTTTTTGATCTATCATCTATCGAACCAGATTAGCTAGCTATCTGGATTACCTAGGTAGCTAATCAAACTAGATTCTAATTAGAATCTAACTAGATTAGCTAGCTAGCTGGATTAGCTAGCTAGCTAATCTACTTGTATAAATCAGTATTGTTTTACTGTATTTTAGTGTTTGTTGGAGATAGTAAGCCAGCTAGTGAATAAACGTTGTTTGGTATGTCGCTGTGGTAGTTTGCAGTCATGTCATTGGCGCTGAATCATGAACTTTGAGTCGTAGTAAAATAAAACGACTGCTATATAAACACATGAATTCTTCGGCTTGTACTGAGCACTGTTTGGTAACATTTCAGTCACCTTATTTAGCCCCACCAGTTTAACACTCCAACCACAATAGTAAACATGCCTTTTCAAATGTCGGTCAAAAGAGAGCATTGTCACCTTGGATGAGGTTGCAAGATGCAATTGTGGAAGTGGAATCTCAGCATGTGATGCAGCGCTTACAAACAAAGCACACAGTTACGCCTGTGCGAGAGAGATTTATATCAGAAGTTCAATCTTATGCTGGCGCACGTGTAATTGAGCTGTGGTCATTTCCTGCCTTTTCTTTTGGTGGTGCAATCAGTTGTACATTTGCCATTGTTTATGTATCTCGGAAAGACGTGGCGATCGTTTGTCAAATGTAGCGGCACTGAGGAAGACATTGTGCCTGAAAGGCATCTTTGGGGATCTGTACTTTCGTGTTTTTCTGTTGACTTTTTTAACCTGTAGCCTCTAAATGGATACTTTCTATTCCTCACATTGTCAAAATAGGCTCGTTACTTTTTTCAACCTCTACGGATGACAAAGCCATGTTAAAAAAAAAAGAAGCAGAGACTAGAGAGAGTTTAAGTTAACTGCAAATGCAATCTTGAGTGATCTTAGATCTTATAAGGCCGAAAAAACAGGAACAGCAGCCAAATGGAGGAACGTGAATCAGGCAGCATGACGCAATGTTTTTTTTTTTTTTTTTAATGTTGTTGGCTGAAAGAATGACTCAGTGAATTTGTCCTGTCCTTTGCCAACCTAAACACCAGCAAGTAAAAAAAAAAAAAAAACTGGATACAAGTGAGGGACATTTTATCATTTCTCATTAGCTCATTCTGCATTTTTTGTCATTCAGTACATAATGTTAGCAAAACCTTGGGAAACCCTCTTTTGATGGCATTATGAAAGTGCTTAGTCGTGATAAAGAATCTCAGAAAATGCAGAACCATCTTCAAAAAAGTAGCAGCACTGGCAAAAATAAGCTAGCACAGTAAACGAACCAGCGCTAGCCACGTTTGCTACAGTGATAGCTTAAATGACATATTGGACTGTTAACATAATGCTAAATGCTATCTTTATGAAGTAGATATTTTTTGGCATGTACAATCAATTACAACCAATAAAACATAAAATAGTTGCTTCAACTTAAATGACCTGTTTAGCAGAAATGTTGCTTTGCGCTTAGTATGTTTGGGAAGTTTTATGCGGTCATTGGAAAACGAGGACTACTAAAAGGATACTTTTAACAAATATGAAGTGATTTTTTTTCTTTCTTTTTTTTTATACAACCTCACTTTGAGTACAAGAGATGAATCAGAGCTTCTACTTTTAGCGGAGTCTTTCCCTATCCCACTGAGTACTGTGTTTTCAAAGGCAGCGAATGTTGCATTCAGGTCAATTTGTTAGGGTTCGTTCAAGGTCGCAAATGATCGCCGAACACCAGACACTCGCCTTTCTTGTCGTAATAGAATTTTGAATATGTTTGAACTTTCCCTGTGACAAGAAAAATAAAACTGTTGGCGAATGCCTGCCGAACGTCTGGCGACAGTTTAGCCAACATAGAGACCTTGAACGAAACTCTGATGGGAATGTAACATTTGCTGCCTCACAATTGTTCAACGCTCAGTAGGAGAGTTGGGTGAAATTGACCCAAGTGGCGGTAATATTTTTGACCCAACCTTTAAAAAATTATTTTTTAAAGAGACTGAGCATGAGTGCTTTTGCCTCGTCTATTCATACATAAAAAGTAGCGTAGTCTGCCTCCTTTTAACATCAACTGGGCCTTACTTGACCCAAAAGGTCTTGGCTAAGCAGTCTGAGAGCCTGTTTTACTGCATTCCTCCATGCACTAACCTTGTCGCGCACTGATTTACTGCTTGTAACTGCAACTTGCATCATTATCATAAAAAAAAAGTAGTCAATAAAGAGAGAAAAGAAGAGGAAGATATGATGGGAATTTACAAGGCTGTTGTGAGCCGTCCATCAGCGATGTCGCACACTGGGAGCAGCACACAAAATGTAGCATTGCAAAACAACTGTCCCGTGTGCCGGTGATTCTCCATCTGTGACGGGAGGCAAATGAGTCCTTTGTCGGACGTGAGTTGGCGACGGAGGAGGGGAAAGGGCGGAGGACCAGACGAATGTTTGGGGGAAGGGGGGGGGGTGTTTTTTAGCTCTGACACAGAGGAAAAGAGAGGGAGAGACAGAAAGAGCGGGGCTGAGGGACTGCAGTGGAATCTGTTTTCATTTTAGGAAAGTATTATGACTGATGTGCATTTCCTGACTGCTGGCCTCAGCCCCCGTTTGAGCGAGCGAGTCAGACGGAGGGAGAGAAAATTAAAGAGCGAGCGAGCATAATGAGAGAGGGAGGGTGGAGAGGGAGCGAGAACAGTCATCTGGCTGTGGACATGTGCAGTTTATTGTAACAGTGACTCAAAGCTAAGCAAAGGCGGGGACTATTAAAAAAAAAAAAAGCAACACACAGGAAGCCTCCACTGTGTTCTTTGTACACTCGCCGGCCACTAAATTAGGCACACCTGCACCATCTAAAGCAATTTCGTGTGCTTTTATTGTGCCAAGGCATGTATGTCATTACCCTAGTATTTGTGTTGGATGTGTGCCTTGATGGGGCGTGGCCTCGGGCGTCGCATGTTGGTCGGCGTCTGAGTCGCGGCAGCTCCTTGCGGCTGTTCTCATTTTTTATTTGTCCATTTGACTTGTCTGTCACGGGTCAGCGACGGTGGCTCTCCTTGCCCAGATGTGAGGGCATGATAGTACAGTGACCCCTTGCTATCACGAATAACAAAATCCTGTTCGTAGCTGTGATTACAATTGCGTCTGTGAATAGTTTGAACGAAAACCACCGATGTGTATCACACACACAAAAAAAAATCGGCAAGTAGGTGTAAATCACGTGAGTTGTTCTTCCACTCCGACTGTAAGTGACTCAGTAAGATGCTGCAATATTAGTAAATTGTCATCAAAAATAAAGACTATACACCTGTGACTATAGTGATGCCGCTGTAGATTTTCTTCCATCATGTGTTCGTATATCTGTTGCTGTTCAAAGTGTTCCTATCGATGCTAATAATTAGCACGTCAATTACGTTTTGCGTTGTTTGTTAGCATGAAGCTAATTGAACTTTCCTCAGGCAACGCTGCGGTTGTTTTAAATACACGCGGTGTAATTCTGCTTTGTTTGCTTTGACCGTAAACTTCAATTAAACAGCTCTTGAACGGCAATCAACCTCCAATAAAAGATCAAATAAAAATCATTAAAAAAAATGTAATCACTTGTGAATAGGTGAATCGTACACGGCTCCACCGTATTGTCTTTTTTTTTATCTACGTCTTGTCTTGGCCGGTGGTCATAACGTCGGCACCCAGGAGACAACCTTCAAGCAGTCGTCGTGGAACATGCACATAAACACGACGGAGATTGAAGGCACCCACATGGCCGCGCAAACATGCAGTATGTATCTCATATTGGAAACACACTAAATCTGTCAGCCACACTTGCACATGAACACAGTATATATGTTTTATGGACTTGGAGGGGGTTCGATGGGGGTGGGGTTGTTGGGAGGGGGGTGGTGTTGGCTGTGAAAACATCCCCGCCAAGGACGCCGGCTTGTGCAAACACAGGTAGAATGCAGACTCTTTAATTAGAGGACATCTTGTGTAGCCCCCTCAACGGGCGAAGAGTGCGCCACTGGTAATTAAAGTGTCCTCGAGTGGAGGTCTAATGTGATCAACTAAGAGGCGCTCATTAGCGCAAACTGTATTCCAATAGAGACCCCGCCTTTATAATAATGATGTGATGGTCCAGCCCAGAAATAAAGTGCTAAGCTATGCAGCTGTGGGAGCGCCATTAAGCGCGGCGTCTTGATTTATGGCGGACGAAGCGCGGCGGCTTGTAAGGAGACGCCGGGTGATCAGCAGCGGTGTCTTTTTAGCACGGGGCTGTTTTGTGTTTGTTATTTTTTTATTTTTTCATTAATAGGACTCGCACGGATAAGCATGGGAGAGCGCCGACCGGCCAAATTTCCAGTCCCGACAGGAGCGAGAGCTTTAATCGGCGAAAACATTTTATTTTGCCGTCGCTTTTAGAGTTACTGCATGCAGGGCGGTAGTGATTTTAAACATAGTCACACCCGTCGTTTCCACTATTCTCACATTCGTCGGCTTCACCTTAAGTGCCTGCAGGTGGCGCCTCCTACTAATCTGGCCGTGTCACTGCAGTCACAGCATCTGAGGCGGAAGCACATAAACAGTATCAAAATCCTCACAGGCATATATTCTTTATCCTCTGTAGAAACCAGCTCATATTATTGCAGCTGATTGAGTCACTAAGAGAAGTGGCGATTCTAAATTTGTTTGTCTGACTGTATTATACTGCCCCTGGTGGCTAAGGCAGGCATGCCAGAAGGAGCAGCACAATGAATTGAATTGAAGCATTAAAACCATCATGAGAGAATGAGACAAGGTTAAATACATGGAGTTGTTGGGGATATTTGAGCCAAATGTGAGGAAGGAACATGTAAGCACTGGACAGAGAGGAAAGCCAGGTATATTTTTTTAACGGTGTTGTCTACTCGAATGATATTCATTTTCGCCTAAAAACCACCAGGTAAGGTGTATCATTGACTGAATTAGAATTTGTTTTTGACAACATTATCAAAGCTAGATCGCTTTGATAGCATAGATGTCAAGCTAATGCTAGCGAGCGCTAAACAAGTGACACGAAGTGATTTATTTTTTTGTTTTTTTTCATTGTCTCAGTACTGTTTTGTATAAATTGTTCAGTTATTCTTATTCCGTTCATGATGTTTGGAAAGGTGCTGGACCAAAAGGTGATTCATAATATTATTTCGAGAATGTGAGTACTTTTGGCACCTCTGCTGGCTCCCCTGTATCATCATGACATCATGTGCTCTCGACAACGCAGGGCGGTCTGTGCTGCTGTAGCATAATGTGAGCGTGCCGTGTGGGTGGGGCGGCTGCAGGGAGTCACAAAGAACCCCCCCCCCCACAAAAAAAAAGAAAAAGGCTGTGCTCACTCACTGCCTCCCTCGCGCCTTGTTTTTACATCTCCTCTCGCTACCTCCGCCAAGGAGGTCATGCTTTCATTGACGTTTCTTTCTTTGTGTTTGTTGGCGGGGTTGCGTCATGAGCTCTTAACTGATTTTCACAAAATGCTGTGATTGGGTGTGGCGCATGTTGCTTCTGTTTTTTTTTTTCCCAGTTAAATGAAAAATCTGGATTCAGATCCTGATACAAATGTGCATTCATCAAAAAAAAAAAAAACACCATTGGAATCTGTGACTTAATTTTCCCATCTAGTTGAATTATGACTGTTCTGCCTTGGTGGAGGTCAGTATTCAATTGCTGTTGTCGTTATGTTGGCCATAGTGATTACCGTGTACATTATTGCTCTGGAAAAATGTGGTGCAAACATGGAGAAAAAGTCAATAATGTATGAATTTCAAAAAATACATTCAACATATGCGTGAATCCATTTTGCACTCATTTTAGTAGAAATGTTCTGCCTTGGTGGAGGTCAGTGCTCAGCTAAGTCCTACTTACCTTGGCCATGGTGGTTATTGTTTCATTTCTCTTTGTTTGTTTGCCAAATTTAAATTCTGGTGGAGATCCAGATGAAAATGTGAATGAAGGAACGCCGGTTGGAGATTTTAAGTGCCACGTTGTCCATCTACGTTTTCATTGTTAGCATGCGAGATTGCACGCTAGGAAGTCAGTTAGCTGATCCAAATTAGGATGGTTAAGCCTTTATGGAGTGCTTCCCACTTCTAAGTGACATTCGAGTGTCGTCTTGGATCTTATCTAAGCGGCGAGCCGCGGCGGTGAAGATCAGCGCAAAGGCGCAGAAAGAGAGGGGTGGGATGCTTGAGTCCTGGCGGGGAGGCAACTACTGCTGGGCAGCCCGAGTTGGTAAACGGGACTAGACGGTGGCGGGGGTATTTCGGAGCGCCGTGGCCCGAGTGTGAAATATGCAAGTCCCGCAGTGCCAGCTGTGCTCTATTCTTAGCGCCCGCTGGTGTTTGGGAGCATGTGTGCTGGGCGACAGGAGGCTGAAGGGGGGAACGCCGGATTGGCAGCGAGCGACGCTCGCTGGCTCCTGGAAAGTTAGCTTGGCAGTAGAGCAAAAGACTGGCAGATCGAGTCCTGGATGGATAGATTAAACACATCATTGTCACGCCGTCGCAGCCTCCACCGATGCTCTTATTTATGACGAATTTAGCTGTTATGTTGCATCAGGGGGATGTTCTTGTTATCTCGGGCAGAGACACTCCATCTGGCTCAGACACGTCTTCGCGGATTATTCTGCCTCCCGATACATTTTACGGTTTATCTCTGCCAAGCGTGTTAGACTTTTCATCTGCGTGGGGTTGCTCCTGCGCAACTTCCTGTCGACACTTTTGTAACCTCTTTCTTCCTCAGCAAATGATGTTTCCATTACATTTTGGTGAGGTGTCAACAGTTCGAAGACATCTTTTCCCTTTTCATCATGGCAGAAATCTTCTTTCGGGTCGGGAGCTGTAATGTCCGACCGGCTTTGATTCAAATCTGACACTGAGCGTTCAGTACCAGTGATACTTAACCTGGAAAATCCCATTGAATATTCTTATAATCGCAATCCCAGATCAAGTTGGGATTTGTTGTGTTGATGTTTTATAAAATACTGTAGGACACAAGCCTGGTCAACGGCAAGAAATTGGCTGATGAATGACACACACAAAAAAAAAAATAGGACTGTAGTACCAAGATTGACCTGTGAGAGGTGCATAGTGTGACAGGGCATTCAGATTGCCAAAAAACTCCATAAAAATAGAAGTGAAGAAGCAATAGAAAAGGCTTGGCTAACTGTTAGCGTCATGTTAGTTGCTAATTGGCAATTGTTGAGTTCGTGGCTCGGACACAATCGATATTGATCATACGCCTAGCAGAAATATTGAACTTGTTTCACATTTAAGATTTGTCGACCCCGAGCAGGAAAAAAAAAAAAACACAACAACTTGAATGCTCTCCTTGCACAAGCGAGGGAAAATGCTTTCAATTTGGCTCGCTCGTCGTTTTGCGTTTACCTCCGCTCACATGAATCAAAACAGACTGGCTGTTTGAAAAAGCTAATTTTGTTTTTATTGACCCTGTGAACATCTGGTAGAAGCATGTCACGTTTTTGTGATGCGTTTTTTTTCCAGTGCACTAACAACAATGCCCTCGATTGTGAGAAAGGCGAGCCACAGTCGACAGTGCACTGACAAGCATCGAATGCCGGAGAACAGTCAAACAATTTAAGGGTGTTCATGCAGAAACTGCTGTGGGCCACAGCTCTCGCGCAGACAGGAAATGTTTCGCCGTCAAACTTTGCAGCGTTGGGCTACGAAACACCGTTAGCGATCCAAAATGCGTCGGTTTTAGCATGAGCTTGCTTAGGCATTGATTTCGCAGATGACAAATGTTCAGGCCTCGGTTGAGGCCTCTTTATCTTCGGCCCCCATCTTCTCACGACGGAAGCCACGCCGACAAAGCGAATGAACCTTATTGAAGGGAATGTATTCGCAAGCTAGCAAGTGGCCACACATTTCCTGCTACCCCAACGGCTCTGCCGGTATCCCACTTGGCCGCCGTCCAGAGCCCACTTAGGTTAAAAGGGCTCCTTTTTAGCTGCGGCGAACAAGAGAGGAGAGAGACAACATGGTGTTGTCTGCTCGCCTGCTGCAAATTCTAATGATCATCATGTGCTCGTGAGATTATCTGTGACTAATCAGAAGGCTACTTGTGGAGAACAAACACGTGTGCAGACTGTTGATTCAGAGAGTTGCTGTTTGCATCGATTTCCTCCCCTCGCGTTCATCTTCGAATTTGGTCCGTGCTTCTTGTGTTTTGTTTTCGGTTAAAGGAAATGTATCCCGGCTCAATTTCACTCCGAAAGGCAGTCGCAGTTGGCGCGTCTTTTGAGTCAACGGCGGATTAGCCAGAGAGCCGCGAGTCTGAACGTGCCCAAGGTGAGATCCAGGTTCAAGTCGATGGCAGGGCCGTGACTACTTCCTGACACATGACCGCTCTTCACTCTGTTGGCGAACGAGGGAGAAAAGAAGAGCAAAAAAAAAATCAATGCCACGGACGAGAAAATGAGAGATGTTTCATACCACTTATGCTCCATTTAGCCAATTTCGGGAACAATAACACTATTTGCAACTCGTAGGCACTGACGCCTCCATACAAGGCTGCTCAGCTCACCACAGTGGTGAATCATTTCTTTCTCGTTTTATGTCACTTAGAAGATCCAGCACAAGATGAAAAGCAAAAGAGATGAATTGCTCAATCGAATGGTACAGAGTTATTTCGTAGTTCGTTCGCCACCTCACAACTGTACTCAAAAATTAAAAAAAAACAAAAACATTTACAGCTTTTACAGCACAGCAGTGGTACGTGTGTTTGTGCTCATTTTGATGCAATTTTATGCACAAACGGGTTATGCGAAGGTTTCTGACTTAACAATATCAAAGGTTGAATATAAATTAGGGCTGCGCCATATTGGCAAAGATATGCGATATGAGTATTGAATATTGCAATATCGATATCCAACATGCACCTGAAATGACGTTTTTTAAAAAAATTATCCAATGAGATAAATTGCAAAACACTTTGTAGGCTGGCTGGATGTAATCCTGTTTACTTTTTTACAACACATTCAGTATCGGTACTTATTTAATGTTAGTTATGCCCCTGTAATATTCACCTATTGGACGGTGACGCATTTAAGGCTGCACAGAATTGGTCAAAGTCCGATAAAGACATACAACTCCGTCGAAAACGTATCGCGCGTCTTTGTGATGCTTATCGCACGGGTCACGATTGCCATGATAATATTTTTCCCGATATATTGTGCAGCCCTAATATCAACGTTGAGTCCAAGCACCTGGTTTGCAATACGAACACGTGTGCGTGACACAACAGCTCGCGTCTCACATTCCAGTTCAAGCAGAGGACAGTGGCGCCCGTCCGTCCGTTTCTGACCACCTGAAAAGTTTCCAAACTTCTACCGAGCAACGGGAATGATATTTGTGTGTTGGTATTGAGGAGTAGAAGTTAAGAAATGTTCCACGTCTTCTGATTTAAGGCATCTGGGTTGACTCCTGACAAGGGAGAGTTGCTTCTTCTTCTTCTTATAATATAAAAATGGAGATATGGATTTTTAGCCACAACTGTACTGATATTCAGTATGGGTAATTTTGACCCCTTGTTGGTTCAAAATGTTGAAGTAATGCGTCGCTTATGGCTAAACCAGCTTTGCAATTTCACTCAGTTTGTGTTACTTTGAGCCCAGCTGGTGTGGTGAAGAAATAATAGCTATGTCTTGTCTCTAAAAATAAAAACAACACTCATTGTTATATCTGTATTAAAAAAAAGTGGAACAAAAACTTTTTTTTTTTTTTGGTGGGTTTGGAACAGATCAATTGAGTTTGCATGTCATTTAAAAGTGGAGAGTTGCGAACCAGCTCGTAAATCAAGGCAGCCCTCAATTAGAAGCAACTCTTAAGTATAATCCTAAATGATTTGATCATTATTATTATTATTATTATTATTATTACTTTTTTGGACACGTATTTCACGTGCATTCCGATTGCTATCTTTCTTCCAGGATGAGCCAAGTGCGTCACTCGATCATTAAGAGTGGAGTGTTGCGATAAGTGTTCCTGTTGTCAGTCATGCAACTGTTAAATGGTTCCCTGGACCGGTTGATTGCGCTCTCAGCCTTTTTTTTCCTCACAGCACCAATGTAGATGAAACCTCAAAGAACAAGAGAAATAAGAATACCAGCCATTTGCTAATTAATATGTTCCCAACAGCAGTCTCTTAACCCCCCCCCCCCCAAAAAGTGACTAATTTTCCAACATTCAAATCATGTGCGCGTGGAATGAATATCAAACGACAGAACAGAGCTGCTAGTTTTAGACACGCTCACACACACACACACACAAAAAAGCAATACGAAAATAGATACAAAGAATATTTTGTTCTTGCTTCATCTTTTCCTTTGTTTGCGGGAGCGAAAAAAAATCCTGCAGCTGTTGTATGTTGCCTAGCAACAGTTTGTGTGCTTGTGTGTCTTCCGTGGCTTTTTCTGCCCGGTCTTTGTCTTGACTTCATTTCTGTGCGCCTCGTCACACTTAATTAAGTCACAGACACGACGAGTGAGGCCGACTGGTTTATTTATTTGCGCCTTAATTATTTAGGCCGAGCGGGATTCATCCTTTTTCTCACACCGTCCCGCCATGCTTTGGTTTGACAGCAGTCGGACGCCGAGGCTTTGCGCGCGTCGTTTATTCGTGTCCGAGCTGACCTCGGTGTGTGTCGCGGCCTCCCGCTGCACCGCCTCTTTGTGTCAGGTGAGGAGCGGCGGCGTTGACGGAAGCCCGCCGCCGCGTGATTGGCAGCTCTATCTGTCACTCAGCCCGGGGGACTCTCACTGCTCTAATTAGGTCACTTGGCTTGCTCACCTCCCAGGGCCGCATGCGACAGCGCAACGCGGATCAAATGACGCTCGCTGCCTTGTGTTTGTGGGTTTGGGCGAAGGTGGCGGCACAAAGCAAAGAAAAAAAAAAGTATCTGTTCAGGGCCTGCAGCCTCGCCGGCTGCTTTCCTTCCAACCCCCCCCCCCCCCCCCTCCCTCCGCACCTGTTTGCCGCTTTTGGGTCGCTACTTACCCTCCTTCACCAGTGCAGTAATGCGCATTGCTCTTCATTTGCCTTGTAAGACGCCCGAGGGGGGCGCGACTGCTCGTGGGTTAATTTGATTTTGGTGGGCTAATTGATGAAAAGGGGGCAGGGGGGTAGTCGTCCCTTGCTCTTTTTTTTTTTTTTACGTCTACCACTAGTTTACCCATTTGTCTCTATTGACTTAGCTACACGCTTAAACCCGCTGGGTCAAAAGTAACCCAACTTGGGTGAAATAGTTAACCCAGTGCTGCATTTGGAAGGGACGGAGCCAATGCTGGGTTATTTACAATAAACCGAGAGCATTGGGTTGAGGATCTTGACCAAGCATATCAGGTCAAGATTTTGATCCAAGAAGTGCGTAAAAATACCAAGAAATGGGTGACTAGGTTACCAGTACAGCTGTGATTTAAAAATAGTACTCGTTTTATTACCAGCATTTTCTAAGAAGCAAATTTCCCGTGAACGGTGGATTAAATCGACTTCAACTTCAGTGCAGTGTTCCCTCGCCACATCGCGGGATTTCATTTGTGACCAAACAGTCAAACACACCAATTCAAAGTGGAAACACTCGCTGCTGTAGGCCACAACTCACGGCCAGGTGCTCACACACAGACGAAACGTTCCACCTTCCTCCACTTCCTGGGGTCATTTGCTAGGCCACGCCCCTTAAAGTGAGTTCTTTGACTGTTTAATTCTTACCGCCACTGTACTTAAACGCATTCACTTCTTCAACATTACTTCAACCTCTTCCGCTTGCTCCCTGACACGAAATGAAAGCGAGCGTGCTCCTTGATGGCCCGATAAAGATAAAAAAAAAAAAACGGCGGCGGCGGCGTGCACCACACACCACATGAGCCCCAATATTGGCAACTCGTCAAGCGTCGAAGCAGATTGGAAGTTGATGAGAAAGCGATGCCACTCGGCCAGAACAAGTGTCGCACTTGTGCCCGACGAGGTAAAACTGCTGATACAAGCCGTCTCTCAATTGCCTAAAGGGCCTCCTTTGTCAGCCCATCAGCTCGTGAGACTCTACAAAGCGTTGGGGTGGAGGGGGGGCGGGGGGCAGGCGAGTGTCATTGCTCTTGGATGACGTGCTTGCAGAGTTTGTGTCAGCTTTGATAGAGCTGCTCACTGTGAGCATTAGCCACAATTATACAAGACCGCTAAAAGCTACGCACGCGCCTCTTCGAGTAATATTCTTTCTCTCGGCCTCTTTTTTCAACGCAGACAGTTTAAAGTGGGTTGGAATATATTTCATAAGGTAATTAAGATATTTAAATGCAGCAACAATAAAATGAATTGCGTTCTTTTCCTCCCAGGCTCCCCCGTACTAGTTGTGAAATCTCTTTTATACTCCGATGTAATATGTTATAATTATCGACGTCCAAAAGATTGTAAAAACGCAGGGGTTCTCAACGTTTTATCAGAATTTTCAACCTAACTATTCATAAGCTGTTTTATAGAAAGGAACTAAAGGTCCTAGATGTGATCTAAGAAAAACATACACACACACACACACAAAAAAAACAAAACTTCAGGTCATTGTAATCTGCAAAGTCTGAGTTGGAGAAACCAAATTTTCTTGTTTGTTGATTTAAAAAAAGAACCATATTGAGTTGTACTGATATCTGAGCCCAGGTGCTTATGGTCATATGTCATGCTGGTTCATTGTCTGCCATGTGTCAAGCCAGTGATCAGGGACTCTTGCCTTAAACCAGGTCAATAACATGATTTATAGACATCAACCATATCTAAGCCTATTGATTTTTATTGAATATCAACACATGTCTGCTTGCGGTGGCTTAGCCTCCAGTTCAAAGGCATTTCAGTTCATTGATGTGGACAGAATCTCTCTCAGACTGTCTCACTCAATTATCATTTTTCATGCTTATTTACAGACACAACCAAAGCTATATTAGCCATCCGATAATGAGAACTAACGAGGATCGGGCTCTAATGCTTGGCAGACTGAAATTTGTGTTTGCCATGGCTGCTCTGAGTCCTGCCCCAAACCCACTTCCATACGGTGTTCTCCAGGGTTCCATTTTGGGGCCCCTACTTTTATTGTGTTCGCTTCTGCTTCGCTCCTAACTGGAGCTCGGAGGAGGGAGCACATAACTCCAATTCTGGCCAACCTTCTCGAGCTAATTTTAGAGTTCATTTAAAGATTTTTATTATAAGGCTTTTGACTTGCCATGAGCTGCGCCATTCTCATAGTGTTTTATAGTGTTTAAATTAATTACCAAAACAAGTAAGTCTTTGTTTTTTTTTGTATACAGTATCTAATTTTTGCTCCATTTACAGCAGTATGCATGCAGCGATGTTTTTTGTGAAGGTGCTCTATACATATCATTGAGTTGACTTGAGTTTGATGGTTTTCTTGTGAGCAAAGCACAATGTCTCCCAGCTGATATGACATATTGAAGCCAGCGAATGCTTCCTATCCGTTTTAAATCTCTGGTTTTAGTTCACATGCACACGTCTCCCTTCAGGACTGTACTTTGATAAACCTCTGCAGTGTAAGGAAATGAGGCTCTCTGTTGTCTACGGTAATGGATGATGAAGATTATGAGGACATGTCCCGAGCTTGACCTTCTGCCGGAGTACACATACATGCAGTAATTCCAAGCCTGAGCTCCAGGTCACCTTGTTTCCCTTCAAGGCGTTTCAGTTAACACACTTGTTTATGCTCCGGTTTCATGAATGATGTTTCACTGCTATGTCGGCGTTTTTCTTTTCTTTAATGTATTTTTGCAGTCGTCAGGGGGTGCGGGGAGGGGATGTTAACTCTTAAGTAGACGAGACAGGATAAGCACTTTGAGAGTAATGAGAGATACAATTGAATAAAGACGTGTTCAAATATAATCTGGATGACCGGGTAGAAGTGTGACTACTGCATTTCTCCTCAGGCGAGGTCACGTGTGTACACTTACATGAACAGGCAGTTATCATTTGCCTCATGCATCTGGTGCCCTCCCAACCCCTGGCATTGCTTTGTCTCACAGCAAAGTGAAAAATATACTATCAAAAAGGGGTCTACTTTCTTACCTTTGTAGTAAAACAAAAGGTTATACGAGGTTATGATGTGGGAAATGCACGGGAATGCATTTGTTGGCTTTTCTGCGTACTTTTAAGTTCTGGAAAGATGATTGATGTTGGGCGTTGGGGGAGGGTTCTTGAGCCACTCCCAAAAGGCTTTGGGTGATGGTAAGGGCGTACTGAGAGATGAGAGGGAGAGCAAAGATGGTGAAAGATAATAGAGGTGGGAGGAAGGTCACCGCTTTAATGTTGGAAGGGAAAGCTCTTGTTTTTGGGTCCGGTGCCGAGTCCTGAACTGAACTGAGCGACCGAGTGAAAAACAGGCTCAGAAGAGTGAAGGTTTTATTGACAGAGAGACAAAGACACACGATTGTTCCCCCCTACCCTTGACCTCTTTGCTTTTTGCTCATGTTTAAGAGACAAAAGTAAAGCATTTTTTTTCTCTCAAGGTTTTTCCCTGGGTGACTTACCTGGAATTTCAAGTTGCTATTTTCGTCATTTTGACAGATAAACGGTAAAACGATCAGAGGCGCAATATGAACAATTTTGTCCATTTCAATGGCATTTTTGAAGGGCTCATTAAACTTTGGTGCGACAATGGAGAAGCGCTTTTGACGTCCATTGCCATCAATTTCATTTTTTTTTTAATGGGAAAGGGCAGTGAAAGGTCTTGACCAACACTGGTTTGATCGTTTGGCCGGGAAAAAAATTAATACAGCCAGCAGATTACAACATTGGATTTCATTTCTGGGATTTCACCATGTGTCACAACAATGCATAAACTCCGAAAATATGGCGTACCTTTCTGATCGATCGATGTGTTTGTCACATTAAGTGTACTACAAAGATGGTCACAAAAGAGAGAAAAGATGATGGAGATTATTTAAATTACAAGTGCTGACATACATATGCACTCACACTTGCATGTATGCACACACACAACCAGATACTACTATTACTACTACTACTACTACTACTACTATCAAACGGCGTGCACAATTAGTAAAGTTTGTCAAATCCAAAATTGTTAAGCTAATAATTCAATGAAAATACTTTATTTTTCCATCAAAAGCACATTTTCATTGTTGGTATTTTATAGGCGTTCAGGCTTTTGAGGTGCCACAAAGGCAAAATTTACGACCACAAAAGTCACAAAAAGTTTTTCTGCATTTTCCCCCCCTAAGTATTGGTGTGAACAGTACTTTTTTTTTTAAGCTAGTCTTTCTTTAATTATGACAGAAGGATCACTGATCAAAATCACCTAAAAACAAAAGGCAGCTTCAAGAACCGTGCAGGAATATTTTGCTCATTAATTGTGCTATGGAACTAAAGCTGTGCAAACACATCAAATCCGATGTGTAGATCTCAGACTCATCCTTGAACGCTCCGGGGTGAGTGTTGTCGCACTGCAACTGTGTTTTCAACTTCTCGGCGTCTACCTCGTGGTGATTATCCTCCCCGTATCATCAAAGGCGTGACGATAAACGGTTGCTTTTGTTTGCACGGCAGATTGCAGCACTGATTTGTCACTAAATGTACCGATTGAACGGCAGATAATTTAATTTGCAGGGGCAACTGCCCCCCCCCCCCCCACCACCACCACACCCCCTCCGCTTTCACTCCAGTGTTTAAAGTGTGAATTTAGTAAATGCATTATGATAACAGGCTGATAGTATCAGTCTCGCGCGATGAGACACTGAATAATAGAATAGCAAAGGTGTTTCTATTCCGTATTGTATGATATTATACCTCCACGTGCAATGAATAATTTGCACAAAACGAGTCTTGAGTGCATGAGTGTGAAAGTGATCAGGATTCCAAAGTAACCAAACATTTGGAACGTCTCTCACTGTCATCTGTTGCCCAGGATTTGCCATTTGTTTTGATTTGAGGGCAGCTTTTCCCTTCGAGACACAAATGGAAATAGAAATAATAACTCTGGGTTCGACCTGTTTGCATCATACAACACATTTGATCATTTATCAACGATGAATTCCCCGTGCGGTTCCTTTTAGTGTGCGGGACTTGGCCAACAGGCGGCAGTCTAATATGCTTATGCAGACACAAATGAAGAAGACTTTCACAACTACTGTTAAGTGACTCAGTAATTGCAGTAATATTACTCATTTTTTGCAGAGGATAACTACCGTAATATATTCTCGTGAGTATTGTAATATTGTCTGTCTACATTTGTTGCGCCACCCTTATTTTTTTTCAATTAGCCATTGCTTAAACACTACCACATTGATGCTCTTAATTTTCCTCTCAATGGGGTTTCCCATTATGGGTTAGCATAAACATAGCAGATTTACAGGCAAAGTTTTTTTTTTTAAATTTAAATACAAAACATGTAATTCTCCATTTTATGCTTAGTTTGACTGTAAAGTTGAACTGGGAGTGGCATTAAACATTTTTTAAAAATAATTATTTACCATCTGCTTAACTTTAAAATGCAATTATTTTACAGTGAGTTTTGGGGCTAATCACAAAAAAAGTATCAGATTTACTGCACCGTTGTCCACCCAATAAAAACCAAAAACAAATAAAAACATGCAGGGGTGACAGATAGCTAGGCGAGTGCGCGTCTGCCTCCTGACACGCGTCTGTTTACATGAGCGCATCCATCATGGCGTGCATGTCATCATCATCACATCTGTTGTGTGTGTGTGTGTGTGATTGCAAACATGTCACCGCGCTCTATAAGTAATCCTCCATGAGCGCTCGGCGGGATTCGGCGACACACCGCACAGAAAGGAAGTTTTCACATTTTGCCTTCCGCGCTTGTGTCGGCACACAACACTGTCAGGTTGCATGACCCCCCACCCCCCTCCCCCTACTCCCTGATCCAGTGGCAGTAGACAGCAGTGTCAAACAGTGGAAGGACTTTTGACACTGACTGGGAGTGACAAGGCAGCAGTGCAAGCAGATGTCTCTCTCTCTCTTTCTCTCTCTTTCTCTCTCTCTCTTCCCCTTTTCATTGGCTTTGGTAGACACAGCATCCTTGACCTTGTCGTAGCTAATTTTAGGGCAGGGCTTATCTCAGTGCCAATGTTTATATCTCCCATTACACGCACTGTCATTATAGGAGGGACTCGTTTGTAATTATGGCTGAGCTCGGCATGCAGCTGTGCACATTCATGCAAGCTGCCGCAGTGTTTGGATGGACTTTTTGGACGCAGTCAACGCATACTGATAATTGGGCCTAGTTTGAGTTGGATTTCTCCTGTTCGAGTTAAATCGAGCTAAAGCCCGATAGTCATCCTCAGTCATTATGATGTGATGTTATGTGCATGTTAAGAAGAATTTTCTTTCCCGATCTGCTCGAAAAATGGTCCGGACCAACAATGTTAATCCTGTTCCGTATTTACGGTCTCAGTATTTACGTGTGCGGTCAACAACGAGTTGGGCCGAGCGACCAACCCCACGAGAGGAGCATCTGGTTTTGATTGAGCGTTTGCATAACTTGTCGTTCTCCACATGAAGAGTGTGTCACTTCACTGAAGTTACCCCATAAGCTAACAATAAGCCTAGCCTTTTCAATTTCTTCCACGATGCCTACAAATAAAGTTTAAAATGCTAACAATCCATTTTTTTTGTGCCTGTCTAGCTAGCTCTCGTGTGTAGCAAGCTTAATTTAGGCTCTCTGTAAAGTACTCCTTGAAGGCTGTACTACTGTGACCAGAGTGCCAAACATGATCCAGAAAGCTGAATGAACACAAGAGAGGAGAAGGGTATGCAACGACACCCCCTAACAACCAAATTACCCCCCCCCCCCCCCCCCCCCCCCCCCCCCTTCTGCCCCCCCCCC
>CAAKHF010000096.1:22695-38168 GCA_901007745.1 Hippocampus kuda
CCCCCCAACAACCAACCCCCCCCCCCCCCCCGGTCTGCTCTTGTACGCCTTTTGTGCACTCATGCGCAAGATGTGGCAACACAGCCTAACGTACAACAGACACAAGAAGGGCATGTACTGTAGATGGTGCAGACCTCTAGCCAAGGTTAAATGTCTGTCAGTCGGTGAGCCAACAGCCACCATGTCGGATCTTAAAACGGCTCAATATTTAAAATGTAAAGAATCAAGACCTCAGCGGACTGTAACTTGTAAGTAGGCATCCAAGGATTGACTCCATGTACTCCATTGCATAACATGATCTCACACCCCTGAAATTTCTGTGCCCCCAGTTTTATTTACCCAAAGCTTTTTTTTCAAATGTGGTTATTGAACTCTTTAGTCATTCGCACCAAAATCGAATCTGTGTCATATTAAAGGGGGGGATAAAAAACACTTTTTCTGTATATCACCCTGAGTCTGTAATCTGGAGTTATGAGTCTTGGGAGACATGTTATCTTCTCTCACCATTTACGTTCTGGAAAAGTGTTACAGGTAGCGGGAGTTGGAATTGAACACACTTAAATGAGCACAGAAAAATAACATTTTTAATGAAACATTCCAAACACACGCGCGCACGCACGCACGCACACACACATACACATGATGTTGCTTGGAATGATTGTAATCTTTAACTATCTTCTTATGCACCGTCTGCCTTATGTCATCATAATATGGACAAGCCGCGTCTTGCGTCCGGTCCAGAGAGCTCAGTGCTTCTTTGTCACTTTACAGCAAGACGTTGCGTGCAAAAGTGAATTTGAACAGGAAGTCGGCAACCGTAATTGGACGTCCTCCGAGGAGTTATTGATCGCATTGGATGTTTTTTTTTTCCCCCCTTCCATGTGAAACACAATAGTGCTATTGCAGTGTAAAAGCCTCGCTGCACTCACATTATCGATTCATGCTTAGTGCTTGCTTTATATCATCCTGCGTGTAGGAAAATAAATACACACTCGAATGGCACTGGAAGACAAAAGACCTCCGGCAAATGAACGATTTTAGTAAATTGCTCACATCATAGACCTCCTGCATCTTCTCGAACTAACTAACCAAGTAACTAACTAAAGGCAATAAAAAAAAACAAGCCAATTTCCCACAGATGAAGAAAAATCTATCCGAACCACGTGCTTGGAAAGGAGCACCCACAGTATGTTTATCGGCTTTGGAACCACTCCACAATTAATGGAAATCCTCCAAGGAGCAAAAAAAAAAATTCTATTTATAGTGTCACATCCTCATGTCCTCCACTTCTGTATCTGTGATGTTGAATGTGTGTGGCATTGAGAGGCATGGCCTTATGTTTGATTGTGATCGGGACCCCAAAAATACTGCACATCAAAATTTCCAGGATATTCACGCTTGCCAAAGTGAGTGAGTTTCCGGCAATGTTGATCTGGAAAAGGCAATTCATTTAACGCAAGAAAATACTTCCTGCTGCTCAAACCTCATCAAAGACAAATGCCGCTGCAGTCGCTACTGATTGATAAGAGCTAGCACTGAATTGATGTCTTCATCCTCATTTCTCCCTCTCTCCCCATCAGGCGGATTTGACGGGCATCAAATGGCGCTGCTACAACTTCCGTGGCAGTGGCGAGTATGGTCCGGTGATCTCGGCGCCCGCACAGGACGACCCGGTCCTGCGCAGCTTCATGCGCTGCGTGCAGGCCAACCTGCTGTGCGTGTGGCGCCGCAAGATCAAGCCAGACGCCAAGGAGCTGTGGATTTTCTGGTGGGGTGACGAGCCCAACCTGTCGGATGTCATCCATCACGAGCTGGAAGGTGAGTGAGCAGGAACACGAGGAGGAGGAGACAAAAGTTGCTCTCCTCTTTCTCGCCATCTTACTGCACTTTGTTCCAGTGTCTAGACATCATGAGATTTGTTCGGAATGACCCTAAAGAGAGTTCTTTCATGCTCATGCCGTTTTAAAGTCTAAAGGTCTATGAAAAACACTTGATAAATATACAGCGGTACCTTTAAATACAAGTCAAACCATCTTTCCCTGTTGAAGTGAATGGCAATGTCAATAATCCGTTTCAGCCTCCCCAAAAAAGTCCAAGTCTGTCTAATTATTCTAAAATGTGTTGCTGCATTGTTTGTAGGGTTAGATATGCGGTCCGCATTGTGTTAGCCTTAGCACAATGCTAGCTCACTTTTTAATGTTTTAAAAAGCACAAGATATAATTCTCCTCCTAGTCACATGTTTTGCTTGGCAGTCCAATAGAGAGTGGCGTCATAAATGGCTTGAGGCCTCTTTCGGAAGGAATGTTAACTATTTGTTCTGCTGAGAAGTGAGTTTGAGCTGAAGATTGACCAATTGTTTCGTTTTGGGAGAGGGCATAGGGAAAATTGACATGAGTTTAGTCCTGCAACAAAGTCAAGGTACCACTGTACTTAATATGAAATGAGCCGCCACGGCAATTCTTGTCTCGTTCGACGTGCACTGACGCCGCACACGTGCCGTTGTTGTCCGAGACACAAAAGGCCTCTCGTGGCGCAAGCCGTCGAGCCCTCGGCAGGCTTTTGTGCTGTTTGTTCAAGTCGTGTTTGCGCTTTGTGCGGACAAGTCCTTTATTTGCGCCTCCTATAGCACATATCTATGATGTGTTTGCTTTGCAGCTCAAGTGTTTATATGCTGCTCGGGTACTATCGCTATGATGAAGCGCTGGCGCGCGTGTGCGAGAATCCCGCCGAGCTATCTCACTTTGGGAGACTGCTACTGTCAGCACTATTGCCCCTATTTATAGAAACATTTGCATTATCTAGCCGCGCGCGCGTGTCGAAATCCAACATATCGACTAAGCCGCGGGAAGACAGCGTGGGGGAGGCGGGAGAGAGAGAGAGAGAGAGAGAGAGAGAGAGAGAGAGATGATATTATTCTGCCTTTGCTTTCAGTATGAACCAGAGAAAGGAGGGGGTTGTCGCAGCGTGGATGCAGAGGTTGTCGCGATAGTGAGAATAGGCCATGAAAAGAGCTTTGAAGGCACAGCATGCGAATGCTTGACAGATGTCGGCGAAAGCCCTTTGTTCCAGCGCGTGTAATACCGAGAGCTCCCTTTGTACGTTGATATTGTTGTTCCAGACAGACGACTGCCAACGCGCAGTCAGTCCCCAGTCATCTAGTGGGAGTGTGCAGGATGGAGGAATAAACTCAGCGTGGGGCTCGGGCACAAATTATACTTCACTGGAGAAATCTATTGTGCGCTCGTCCAAATGTGCTGTATGTACTACTTTCCTTGCTAAGTGCTACTGGCAGCTCATGCTGAAAATAGGCACAGATCCTAGAATAACCGTAATAACGAAGCCTATATCACCCAGACAGAAAGCAAGCGTTATGAATCGGTACAGAATAGGCCAGTATTACTACAACTATGACGTCATGACTCTCTGTACTTACGCACTCGTGACCAAAATGTGTGACAAAAAAAATAATACTTGATTTATATCGCGCTTTCACAACAGCTACAGCCAAATCATTCCAGCCATGAAATTTTGATAACGGTCTTTACAAATCTTTGAGTCAAGGACATATTCTACGTTAGGGGGTGTGGGGAAGCTTAGGACACAAATAAAATTTTCACAAAAAGTGGATGCACAGTTGACGATGGTATCTGCCGTACGCCATCTATTCTATCATTTGTCACTATACCAAAAAAAAGTTACTTTTCTTGTAATACAGTATTTACCTAATATATTTATAATTTTTTATTGTCATGGTAATATGTATTTATTTGTTTTTAACTGGGGACCAACTATTACTTCATAAATTCGACTTGGCCCATGATAACAAAAGAGGCATTTCTATACTGTAGCTTGGCAAAAGTTAAAAAAAAAAAAAGACAGCATAAGAGGGAAATGATATTATCCTACATAAAAAAGTAGTCCATTGGCTTTCTGACCGGACAGTCTTCAAGCTCTTAGTACACGCCGGGAAAAGAAAACATGATCAATTCTGTTGCTTATTTTCCATGCAAACAGTTTAATACGTTTGCCCAGTGAGACATGAAAGCTCGACAACAAACTTGTCTGGATTAGACGTGTTTATCTTGACCTCTGCAGGCCACTCTGAGCTCGCTAAATGTCCTGGAGTGGACTTCAGTGAACGGCAAATCCTGAAATTAACATTTTGTTGACATGCTTGATGTGGGTTAGAATAGAATAATGTCATTTTAAAAATGTATTTACATTTTTTAAAGTTTTACTCTTCGAGAGAATGAAGGTATCTTTTTTTTTTAACTTTGGCTTTAATGTCATCATGATACGATTAAAAAAATGTGACTACTTGTTATCCAGACAAAATTTATTTATTTTTCTTGTAATGATTCTGAATTTTTGTAACAAAATAATAACGATAAATGAATTTATCATACCTTCACGATTTTCTCGAAAATGTGCATTTTTTTTTAAATGTTTGGGATTGTTTAAAAAAATTATGACTTGATTCTCCCTAGAGTTATCACTTTTTTTTTAAATTCAGAAAAAGGCAGCCTTTTATTTCTCATTGCATTTTGGTTCCATGGTAGTGATGTTTAATTGCCGTTGACCACGAGAGAAGCTGTGGAAAAATCCAAAAAGATGACAACTTTTTATCTCGACGAAATATGAACGTGTTCTTGTTAGGACTGTGACTTCTTGGAAAAAAATGCCTATGATGATGATGATGATGATGATGAGCAGGTTCTTGGAAAAGTAGCTCTCCTGTCATGGGTCCAAGGATCCAAACATTTTGACAACCCCTGATCTGACTGTGTCTCCCTTTCTCAGTAATTGAAACCGTCAAATCGATGAAAAAAAAACAAAAACAAAGAAGTTCCTGTAATTGCAACGCCCGCCCGTGAACCCGCCGACCGAACGTGTCGGCGTGAAGAAGTGCTGAGTTGCCACACGGTTTAAAATCTTGAGAGCGTCGCTATTGTTTGAAGATGATAAATCTCTTCACTGGTGCTCAAGTCTAAATAAATGATGCCTTTGAGATCGCGCCAAGAGCACGCGCCGCCAGAAATGGAGTTGTCGCTCTCTGAGATTGTCTTTGCTTCAACGGCAAAGTCTTCCAAGAGCCCGTTTTCACAAGTGGCATCTTGAAATAGGTTGGCCTGAAATGTATTGGCTGGATAGGAAAGAAAATGTATGGTCTGAGTGCTGTTTATGGGGACATAAAAATGAATGGGCTGAGTCATCAACATGTTGCCTGCGTGCATATTTGGCACGCTAGTCATCAATATGAATACTTGTGGGCTCTCGTGGTGTTTCGTTTTTACAGCGTGAATGATGTCGCAGTTTTGATATTGTCGATCTTTGATAGGCATCAACGGTGGGAGGAATGATTTTCGATTTTTTTTTTCAGGTATCTGTTCTTGATTATTTTTCAATTTGAAAACAGATGTCCGTACGTTCCATTCTTTTATTTGTCAGCGTAGGCTAGCTCAACCTGCGTGCATGACGACGTGATGGAAAGGGAGAGAAGGCAAAGTCAACTATTGAGTCTTCGATATTCCGCGGCCTCACTTAACAACCGTGTTTAATGTTGTCGGCTAGGATCAAGATTGTCCGTGTCCGCCTGAAAACCACAAACATTCAAAAATGTCCATATGGTGCATTACCCCCCCAAGTATTACCATTTGCTAATCTCACATTTTCTGCTACTCATTTCACAATCTAGCAAATCCAGAAGATAAATATACTTATAGTAAGTACAGCAGTTGAATCGATACTTATTTTTACACAATTATCTGTACTGCTACTCAAGTCCAGAGTGCAAAAGTACCTTCACCCAGCTGCAGGATCATATATAACCGAGCAGGTTTTTGGAGGTTATTGTGCAACGTCATCACAGCGTTGATACTCATGCACAAGCACAATCCGTGAGCGCGGGTAATGAGACGATTCATCATACGGATGGTTATTTCATCAAAGCGGGAGAGATATTATCTGTTATCCGGCTATTGAAATTACCGCCGTATCGTAATATCCCAGCTGTGGTCCAAAGAGACCTTTATGCATAGCAAAATCAGTTAAATCAATTGAAGATGAGACAGACCCTGACATACATTCCATTCCTTTCACCGTTGGCAGCTGATCAGCTAACGGTGAACAAACAAGAAGCGCTTAAATGCTATACCAATCGGGGATAGTGCCAACCTATCTGAGCTAGCTTTTATCAAGCTAATTTGCTAGCAAGCGAAGTAATGTTCTTGAAAGCGATGTTAATGACACTTAATTGTAATGAGCGTTGTCTTACTTTTTTCCCCCACATTTTGGAGCAGCAAGAAAACAGCAATGTTTCAGCAAAAGCTAACAGAGTTCACTATTTAACAAAATGTGGCCGAGAATACATGAAAACGTAACCCCAAATTGATAGTTTTTAACTCTGCCACCATTGTAAGACTTATTTCTTTTGCTATTTAGGATTCTTACCCAAACGTGATAAAACATCACATTTTAGCCATATCGCATAAAGATCTTTTTTTAATCACTACAACTTATTACATTATCAAAGTCTACCAAATGGCTTCAACAACAAACATGCATAAATCTAAAATACAGACAATGTTATTTATTTTTTTTAACTCATTCACTCCCAAAGACGTTTTTAAACGTCTTTTCAGACTTGGTCCAGAATTGTCTGGTACTGAATGAGTTAATAAATAACACGTCCGCTGGTGTTGTCCAGGGTTCACTACTAAGCCCACTTTGTCCACATCTACAGGAGCAGCTATGCATGATCTGTTCTTGCCAGCTGGTGACTGACTGGAATGGAATCTGCGGTTTTAGTTGACTAAAATGATGAGTGTATTCAAACTATGTTGCGGGGAACAGTTTCTCCTGTCAGAACAACTAATCAGGGTATATGAGTCTTAAAGTAGAGTGGATCATGAATGGAAGCCATTTTCTGTTGAGTAGTTAAGTAGAGGCTGATGACTTTGATCACACTGCAGGCGGTGTTCCCGTGCGCTGCCACAACAGCATGTGGTCAAGGTGAGTGCAGGGTGGAATACTTAAGACAGCCGAGAAGACGTTTGCTTTGTATAAAATCTACTGGATGACGAGAGCCATTCTTGCAACTACTTGCCACCAGCCAAAACCCCCAATTCTGTACAAATGTCTCACTTGTCAATAAAATAGCAATATACATTTTTCTTTTTAGGCTTCCATAACCGCTCTTCTTCTTGAAACTGAAGTTTAGATGAGCAGAATACAAATGATTTAAGGGGGTTTAAAAAAAAAAAGAACAGGATTTGGAATGGAAGCTACACTCAATGGGCCAACTAACAATAGGGAATTTAGGTGATGAACTTGGAATAGCAAACATGAAAGAAACTTGGGCATCCTTTAAAAAGTTCCAAACACACATTAAGGAGCCAAATAAGATTTGAAATGAATAGTACACGGTAAGATTGCTAATTTGGCCTGGGGATAGGCGCTAAACTCAGACGGCAAGCTCTCTTGATTTTCGATCTGTTTGGTTTTCAAGTTGGGTGGTCAAGTTGAGCAAAGAAAATAACGTTTAGTACATAAAACAACAACTCACAGGCTAAGCTAAGTTAACTAGGCTGGAAATCAATACCTTGGGAGGTCACAGAGTAATTCGCATTGACAAGCTAGCTTTAGCACATTAGCGGCATATGGAACGAACTGCTAAGATAATAACATCTGACTAGCTAAAGTGAAAATTAAAAACATTGAATGTTAGCACATTAGCATACGTACACGGTTTCCTCCAACTAAATCCAATTCTTTTGTGTGACATGTCTCTCCTTCCTCCACTTCGGCGAGACTTGAGTATCTTTGTTTTCATTTCATTTCCGGATGCCACTTCCTCCATTTTTTGCTTCCAAAAGTGTGATGCACTTCCTGCCGTTTCAGAGTGAGAGCTTGTACTTGCTTAGCCGGTCCGCTTACATATGTCTGACAACAAACTTGGGTGAGGGGGGTCGGCGGGGGAGAATATGTTGCTGACTACTCTCAATTTAATGCACACTCTTTTCAAATAGCACAGAGTAGAGACATGATTCAATAGCACAGCTCAAATGTGTAATTATATACTCCCAGATCCTACAAACGGCTGACTTTCATCATGATCCTGCTCCTTTTGAAAACATTTTAGCATCATTACCGACGTTTGAGCAGTCGCTGCCTTCCCGTGGGAGTGAAAGCGAAACAAAGTGCTCGTGCATATTCAGTATCAGCTCTGGTGCAGTAAAGATAGGTGAGCAACAAGTGGATCAAAGTGGCGCCACTTATGAGAAAAGGATCACGCATATAATGGAATTAACAGAAGGAGGGGAGAGTGACTTGGGCATGACTTTCGGCTTTGAACTATGCACACGCAAACGTCTGCGTTACTGCAAATCGAAGATGCATCATATTGTGCAGAGGTATTCATTCCCTTCATTGTTCACTCTTGGCAACTTCCCACAAACGTATTCCACGACAGACCAGCAGAAGCTGTTGCCGTTGTAAAAACAGGCACCAAATGTTCATCCACGTTTGCGTTTTTTTTTTTTTAATCCGCATCGTGGCCGTGTAGCGCGAGAACGTAAACCTGTTAATTTAACTCCCAGCAAGACACCAAAGAAGCGCATTTGGCGAAAGTGTTCCTGAATTTGCTGTTGTAGGGCAGATTTGTTGAACAGATGCAGCGTTTATAGCCATGTCCCCCAACACACACACACATACACACACGCACGCACGCAATGGCACCTGTCCACCTAATAGCAGTGTCACATCCTCGGATCGGTGATGCATGAAGTGTTTTGCTTGAAGTGCAGCGCAGCAGCAGTTGTTTAGGGACCCAACGACTGCGCGCAGTTTAAGCTTCCTGCTTAATGGCGGCCCGGACGAATGTTAACGCGTCCAATCTTTACGCACTGCTGAGAGAGCCGCCCAAAACCGCTTTAAGGGCTGTTGAGAAAATGCTCAATTGGCATTCGGTGTGCGAAAATTAGCAGCTGCTTTCCAGTATGCGTTGATGTCCAACTTGTGTTATATAAAAAAAAAAAAATTAAGAAAACGGATGAAACACCGAAATGCAGTAGTGGAAAGCCGAAAAGTATTCTGGAATTTGTACTTTTCTTAGCCTAACTATTTGTTCCTGAAACGGTATTACTTTATTTTTTTTCTTTTGGCTCTAATCCTTTCATTTCATGTTTGCTTTTAGATTTATTTCTGTTTTTATTGTCCAATCAAATTGCAGCCTCTGTGTTGCCGTACCACAGGGCCCTCAGAAGTTGTAGTGCTGGCCAAAGCAATTTAAACCATATTGGCGATGTGACAGTTACTTGAACCGGTCAGATTTCAAATTCGTCCGACAAAGCCAGCGCGCTTGTTGACATTAAAAAAAAAAACAAACAAAAAAAACAAATCCGATTATGGGGTATGGGGGTGAAAAAAAGTTTAGTGTATTCCGTATTCCGACTTTTTACAGTTGTACTCTGGCGCATTTAAAATTCTCCACATATTCTTTTTTTTTTTTTTTTTTTTTAATTGCAGTGCGTTTGTTTAATCAGTACCTCTACCGCCCCCCCCACCCCCCACCCGTGCCTCTCTGAATACTTTGGTCACCCCTGGTGCGTTTCCTGACTTGTGGTGTGAGCACGGCAACTTCCTCCCCCTTGCGCAACATTCATTTGGAAGCATTTAAGGTTACGGCTGGCCGTCATTTTTAGCCAATATCAATTTGACGGATGGCATTAGAGATGAAAGGTAAAGGGACCCACAGGTCATTTAAAAATAAAGAAGCGGAATAAAAAGCGAGTCGATGAAAATGAGCTTTTCATGGGGTTGTTTGGGAAAAAAAAAAAAAAAAGAACCGGCAATTATTATTCATTGCGGAGAAACATGCTCCTGAGAGGGCACGTGTCGTGAAGAAACGGCTTACGTTAAACGTTACGTACGTTCGCGTTACCGTTTTTGCTCTATTTTGCTTACGTTGCGTTGTCCCTCTGGTGTGAGAATAACACATGCCTCTGAGTATTGTTTAATGACCTCTCCATGTGTTGCTCCACCATTTGTGTTCCCATATCAATGTATTGTTTTCAATGCACAAAATGGAGTCCTCTTTGTTTTATTTTTAGCTTGACATCGAATTTAAACATTAAAAAAAACATGCCAAGAGAACCTTAAAAATAATTGCTTAGTTTGACGGGTGGGGGGGGCTTGAGATTTTTCAAAATCCTTCATCCCTAGCTCAGTCTAAGTGTTTAAAATGTGTGATGAGATCCTACTAATTTGTTGTAAGGAGAAGAAATGATAGAATGATCTGATTTTGATTAAAAGGAAGAAAGGGGACTGGGGGATTGGGGGGGGGAATCTATTCCAGATCCATAACAACTCCTGAGCCGCTTTTCTGTGTCAACAAGTTTTCCTTGGCATGCGTTCTTTCTTGTGACGCCTGCCTTCTCGCAGTCTTCGCCGCCCTGCGCTCGCCATCTCTCTCCCTCCTCTTCTCGCTCTTTGTTGTGCTTTATTTTGCTCTCCTCGCTTGTTTTTGGCGCCTCGCTCTGTGATGTTAGCGTGCTCGGCTCCTCTGCAAATAAAAGGTGGGGGTGGGGTTTGTTGGATGAGTGCCAATCAATGCCTGCTCCTCTTTGGTCCTTCGGGATTTGTCTTCGGAACATCTCTCACCGGAGCGCAACTTATACTAGACGAAGTGAATCATTTCCCCTCTATGTTTATTGATTTATTTTTTGTAATGAAGTCAGGAACTCAAGAGGGACAATGCTCCCTCAAAAGGGAGACCGAAGGAGGTGATAAGACCCTCGTACGACCGGCGAAAGGGAGTGAGAACGGAGATGTTTGACTCGCTTTTTTTTTTTCCCTCCCCCCCTGTTGCTGGTGAAAGAGTGAGTCACTTGTGGAAAGCGCCCCCGAAAAAAGGGAAACATGGGAACCGAGGAGAAAAAGAGGGAGGGAGGGGGGCCAGGGGGCGGTTCGATGAGGGAGGGGAAGATATACATGTCGTGGGTGAGATGGAGGAGGAGCGCTGCGCTTTCAAAAAAAAGAAGAAACGGCTCGTTAAGGAAGTGGGAGGCAACATCTGGGATTTGTCATGAGGCCCTTCAGATAGACGGCGCGCCCCGTCCTTGGCTTCTTTGGGGAAAATTCACACCCAAATGTGTGACTCGTCTGTTCATCTCCAAACAGCACACGGACAAATGTTCAGTCACGGCGAGACAAGCAAAGTTTTTTTTTTTTTCCTTTGTTTTCTCCTCTCGCTTTGCGTTGCGGTGGTGTTAATGGTGGGTGGTTAAAAAAAAAAAAAGAAAAGAAAAGAAATGAGTGGGGGGAAAAATGACCTCAGTCATGTTGACTTGTCTGTAAATTTGTCGGGAAGGACTGAGGATCTCTGATTTCCTTCCCTCCTTCTTTTGTATCCACTCCTTTTTGGGCTGCCAGGGTGTAGCCTGTGACCTCCTGACCCTCTACTGTGCGTGTGTGTGTGTATGTGTATGAGAGAGAGAGAGAGAGAGAGAGACGAGATGTAAGGGTGAAGTTTCCCAGCTGCACACAGAAAGGGTGAGGGTAATGGGGAGGGACCATACATTTTCTTCCCCTTCCTTCCTCCCCCCACTTTTTTTTAAGAAAAAAAACACAGCCAGAAAGAATGAGAGCTTTGTGTGTGTGTGTATGTGTGTGTGTGTGTGTGTGTGTGTGTGTGTGTGTGTGTGTGTGTGTGTGTGTGTGTGCGTTTGTGTCCCAAGAAGGGGGAATAGAGAGACTGAGAGCAATGTGCTTCCAAAAAAAAAGAGCGACAGAGAGAATATTAAAGAAGTCAACAGATGGAGGAAATCGTTTTAGAAGATATTACAAACGTGAAGGAAATTTTCCAAGGTATCAGAGAAGAAGTGCGACGTTGGAGTTGACAGGCGGGCATAGCAAAAGTGCGATGTCGTGAACAAGAGCTCAACTTTTTTTTTTTTTTCAAGTTTAAACCACAACAACAGTCAGGAAAGCGCAGACCTCTGTCAGAGTTCATCTGTGTATGTGTGGGATTATTATTATTTTTTGTTACTGTAAGGTAGCATGCCACTGTTCATAAAGAATGATTCGAGGACTGTACCATTTTATTGAAATTGTGGGGTGGGAGGGAGCGGTTTCAGCTCGATTCTTAAAAGTAAAAAAAGAAAATAAATTCCTTTAAAATCACACAATACTATGAGTTGATTTTTTTTGTAGTCAATTAGGTTGCGGCTGAGGTTGCGTTAAGCATCCACTAGATGGAGCCACGCTAAGAGGAATACAATACATTACCGCTTAATTTATATTGCGCTTTCACAACCGCTGCAGCTGGAACAAAGCGCTTTCCATAGCATTTACCAATACCATGTCGTGTGGAAAATACGGTAAATCAATTGATTATAACGATTATATCGCAAAAAAAATTCAATTTCTTTTAAAATATTAATTGGTAAATATTGCTCGAGTATGTAAATGATTGTTTTCAGTTTGGGGAGGACTGTAAAGGCAAAAAGAAAATCCAACTTGACAAAAAGATTCGCGTCAGCCGCGACATTTTTCCGCAAAAGAAGCACACGCGCTGCCGATACGGTATTTTTCCGACACACTTGAAATCCCTTCATTTTCTCAAAAGTTCATTTTATAATCAAGGCTCCACTTAAAAGTCAGCAGGCAGACAAAATGAAGATTGGGGCCCCAAGGTTGTCATTTCAGTCCGCGAATCAGCTTATTTTCACCCATTAACCGATGCCCAAAGCCGTCGGGGAAAAACACGATCCAATAACACAGGTGACTCACGTTTACGATAAACAAATTCATGCGGCTATATGTGTGTAATGTCGTATATCGAGCTTGCAAAAATGTACTACGGCTGATTAGTTTTCTGGTTTTCTGGAATGATAAAAGAGCAGATAGCGTTGGCGGCGGCTGTAAACGATACGCTCGCGAGGAATGACCGTGAGTCCAACTGTGCATGCGATTATGGCTGAGACGGGATGATCATAGCAATAATAAGGCGCCTGCTTCCTTCCTGGTGTTTGAGGACTTAAATCAGCAGTGTGTGTGGCCTTTCAGCCCACGTCAAGTGACTGCTACGGCCAAATTGATTTTCTCCCTTGGCCTTTTCTTGCTTTTTTTTTTTCTTTTTTCTTTTTTTAAATCAGCTTTTGAAAGCTGATTTTGTTGCTGTAACCACACAATTGATGCTTCCGCTGCAGCCGCGTTCCACTAGAGTTGCAGGTTTGAACAAATAGCAAAGATTAATTATTGCTGCCATGTTGAACCAGAGCAGCATGGATGTACAGTATGTGCAAGTTGGGAATTTTTTTTTTCACTTTTGAATTTTTTTTGCTGGACCACTGCTGTCTTAAATGCACAGTAAATACATATACTGTTAAAAAAAAAAAACATAAGAGATCACGTAACCAAAAACAAAAAAGGAGGGAGGGGGGTTGCGGGGGTGCGAATGATGATCCATGATCGAGTGGGCAACACCGTAATATCTATATGGCTTCTGTTTTGCATCGCCACGTGCTGCCGTTTGCCACGTCATGTCAATAAAGATAGAAGCGGTGGCCACTTGACCATCGATCGGATCTGAGAACGGCGCCATCAGATCAGAAGCGCCCGCGAGGTGGCTGAGGAGCCGCCGTGCAGATTCATCCCATGCTTGAATCGAGTGCATCTTGGCCCTGCCTGGGAAAATGCCAGGAGGGCTCTCCAGCTCCCTCCTGCTCATCCTTTCGGGGAGGGGCAGTGGGATGTAGGTGAAGGGTGGGGGGGTGCTTCACTGTAAATCTGTGGCCGCCCCTTCTCGCTCCCCCCCTCTAGTGGCAGTTAGGGAGCCCTGTGGAGTCCCACTAAGCCTCTCAATAACCGTCTTGCCTCCCACCTCGAGCCTCATTCACATCTAATGAGGTGCTCAAGTGTCTGTGGTTTAACATGAGGGTCAAAAGGCACAGAAATGGGACCTTTTTTAAATCAATATTGAAAGAACATATATATTTTTAATAAACACCGTCTTGCACTCCTAAATGCAAACATGATAAATTGTACTGTGCTATTTGGATGCGGTACTGAGAGTCTACTGACCTCATTGGAGGAGGTTGGAGAAATTTTTTTTTTTTTTTTTTTTTTTGCTCAAAAAACTCTTTTTACTGCTGAATGGGACCAACGTTAAATATAAGTTGACACAATATTGAAAACAAAATTGTTTGGGGAATTAAATAAAAAAAAGTGCTTCCAAACAATACCACAATGGCAACTACATTTAAGTTTGCCAAACTTACTAAAACTCACTATAATTATTGCAAAAAAAAGCCTTTGTTGTCATCTTTTTCATTTCATACTTGAGCTTTGATTTATTTTATTACACGTACACTTCACAAACACTCCAAAAAAAAACCCCCAACTAAAACTAATACTAAAACAAAACTAAAAACTGAATTCGCACGTAATATTTTCAGAATAAAATAAAAACTAACATATCCGCTGTAAAGACGAATTAAAACTGACTTTAAAAAATTGCCCCCGAATTGCAGGGCTCGTTCTTCGACCGTGATGTCCACGTTTACGAACGTCGACACACTTGCTTCAGCTACATGTTGCGGGACGACAATCAAAGGCTGCATCGCTTTATTTTGGATCCACTCAAAACGTTAGCATGCCGCTTTCCAATCCCCTTCTGATGACGCACGCAATGTACTGAGATCGTGTTCAAAAGCCGTAAAGGGAGAGATGCCATACGTTCGCTTGCATTTTTCTCACTCACGGAATATTTAACAGTAAACTGTCAATAAAAGTTTTCCCTGCGCGCGCACAGAATTTTTATTTTATTTTATTATTTTTATTTTTTTACACCGGCTAAATTCACGCAGAGAGGAAACACGGCGCGTTTTGGAGGAGAGGCAACATCATAAAAGAGAAGCGTAAAACTGAGCCGATGGCGGCGATACACATTTTTTTTTTAGTATCTCATCGGTTAGGAAGCGCTCTCAGCAAATTAAGCCAAACAGAGTCGAGCCATTCAGAGGAGCCATAAACTACGGCGCTCGTAAATTGAATGCTACAAAGTTGCTTGATGTCTTTATTAAAGCACATTGAAGGAATTCATCAGGTGTTTTTTTTTTTTTTTTTGGCGTTCACACCAGTCAAGTGAAAATCTACATATAATTGACGGCCGCTATAAATGCTTTGTGAACTCCTCCCAAAAATTCATATCTATCTATCTATCTATCTATCTATCTATCTATCTATCTATCTATCTATCTATCTATCTATCTATCTATCTATCTATCTATCTATCTATCTATCTATCTATCTATCTATCTATCTATCTATCTATCTATCTATATATGTGTGTGTGTGTGTGTGTGTGTGTGTGTGTTTGTGTGTGTGTGTGTGTGTGTGTGTGTGTGTGTGTGTGTGTGTGTGTGTGTGTGTGGAGAAGGTGTCCCAAAAAACTGTATACATATTTTAGCAG
>CAAKHF010000097.1:0-12128 GCA_901007745.1 Hippocampus kuda
TTTTTTCGGGGTTTTTTTTTTTTTTTTTTTTTTTTTTTTTGCAGGTTTGCAGAATTCCATGTCTTTTGACCTGCTTAAGTGCAAATGTGATACAATGGTGGTCATACGCAGGATTTCAAAGCTAAATCTTGACCAAGTTTTTCTCTCTGCAGCCAGTGCATTGAGCTAATTAACATTTTACTCGGCTACAGGCCGCCTTTGTCGCCTCACACAATGAATGTGCCCTTTTAATAATGTAACCGGTTTTAACAAGATCGTAAAGTGTTCATCTGACTTTCATAAGCCTGTTAGCAAAGTAACAAAATCGTACGGCGTTATAAGGCTCGCTTTGACAGTTCTTTCGTTTTCTGATTTGTCCAAGTTTGTAACAGCATGTTGGAGGAGGCAAGCTGAGCTTGGTGATCTTCTTCTCACACAACACTGAAACATGCTGTAGGTTGATCATGATGGGGGGGGCGGATTTAGATTGGTCTTCTGGTAACCGCTTCCCTTTTCCACTGCTTCATCTATACTGTACACGACGACACACACAGCCAGACCCTGAAAATCCATCTTGTTCTTACCCTCTGTGACAGCTTCTATAATCCCTTTGTGTCGGATGAGCCGGCATTATTTTTACACCCTGATACAGAGTATTTTTCACTTAAATTAGTCAGACTAACAGAGCGAAGAGAAACCTGTACAGTATTTTGAAGAGAGAGAGAGAGAGAGAGAGAGAGAGAGAGAGAGAGAGAGAGAGCTTTTACTTACTAGGCAAACCTACGAGTGGACATTTTGGTCTGACTAGAAGGGTTCAGGAGACTACTAGTGCAAACTAAGTGTGTCCTATTTGGCCATAATGGACACTCCAAGTGCAAAATTGTTCAAGACACAGCCCTTACTAGAGCATCTGACTCTTCTACTAGTGCACCAAATTGTCTCATTAGTGAGGACAAAGTGTGTACTAGTATATGGACTTTAAGCGTGATATCAAGGATATTTAATAAATGCACTCCACTTTTACACTGAGTGAGAGGCAGAGTAGAGCGGTCACAGTCAACAGTTGCTACTGTCACTCACTGACATCACACACACATACACACACACATACACACACACACACACGCACACACTCGGGCAGCGGGGGTCACACATGCTTCATAAAGGGCGCCGTTACAATGGCTTTTCTGTTTCTCTGAGCGCAGAGCTACGACACAATAGGCCCAAATGAATGCGCCGGCCTGATGTGGCTCCACTTCTAGCCATTTTTAACCAGATGACAGCAAGGACAACGCAGCCGGATGGGGCAGCATGGTTTCAAAGGACGCCCCTAAAGGTGAGCACCCACATTGCAGGCATCTCCGTATGCTAGTTGTAGAAGTAGTTCCTGTTGTTGTTGTCGAAAATATGATTTGTGAGAGAATGATTGATGGCATGTTTAATTTGAATGAGTGACCTTCTTTCAAAGTCAGGTGGTCATCTGAAAATTAGACAACTTTAGTTCCAAGGCGTTTTCTGAACTAACAGTAAAGAAGTAGAAATGTGTCCTCACTGGACCAGACAATTCAGCACATTAGTGCAACAACTAGGAAACACTAGTAGAACTGATTACTAGTGCCATTTTTTTCACCAACTACTGCCACTTTTAGCCTATTAATAAGGCCTTAAGCAATGGAGTGCAGTTTCCAACTAGTACACAGATTTGCCTTATTTATAGTGTTCTGCTAGTACCCCAAAGATGTCCTAGCAGTGAGCACAAAGATCATCTTTATTTATCACAAATATAAAACTGCTGCACTAGTTACTTTTAGGCCCAATTATGTGTCACACACTAATAGCGACACACTAAGTACAGGAACATTTGCCTCATATGTAGTTGTCCTACTAGTATGCAGAAATGTCATACAACAGTGGAAAAAAAAACATTAAAAAGTAATAAGTCAGTCATTATACTAGTATGCCAAAGTTGTTTCATAAATGCATTGAATTGTCTTGACAAAGCGCACAAGCAGCGACATTCTGGGAACAAAATTCAGCCTGGGAATAGTCATGGATTATTGAAAAAATCATCGTTGACATCGGTGAGGGTAATACGGTCGTCGTGCATTGAAAAGTTGTCGTTGACGGCCATAATTCCCCATCTACACCGGCCATTGGGGAAAATTAACTTATTTTCCATCCTAGACTTGGACCTGGTTGAATTACTCGCACAGCACAGTAGTTTCCTGACAAGGTTTCATATTTAATTTTAATTTAATATTAATTAATCTGTGCGCTACTTGACATTTTTTTCACTACTGTTTCAGAGCTCATGACATTACAGTATAAACTTATAGTTGACATATGGCGTGTCACGAGTAGTGCTTGCAGCGTGAGGCTGTAAAGTAGTACTCAGTCTTGCCTCACTAGTAATTGTCTGTAGCTGTCCTCCAAGTACAAAGTACAGTGTGTCCATGTGCACATGAACAAAACAATTTCACACACTGACGTTTCAAAGGTGGCAAGGTGGAGCCAAAATAGAACAAGATGACATTTCTGTGCACTCGTAGGACAACTACATCTTACTGCTGTAATGAGGCAAGATTTTGCAATGGTTGACATCTGCATAACACTAATGCTAAAATTTCAGCAAAATGATGTTCACTAGCTGAATCTTATCACGTCATTAATTGTACTAGTAGCACACAGTTGTTGCAGTTTTGCCTAATGAGTTACATGTAGTTGTCCTACTAGTGCGCACAAATGTTACTACCAGTGGTGGGAATAGAGAACCTATTAGTACATGGACCTTAATGGAAAGTCACTTAAACATTTTGGAGGACAAATATTACTAAATCACATTAATTCCACTAGGGTGCTCTAGTTAATCTACCAGGGTGCTGAATCATCTTACTCGTGAGGAGTTAACGACTACATGGACCTTAAATTGGATATCAACGACATCTAATCCGTTTGAGCATTCATGTGATATTCTTGATATTGTATAAATTCATGATATCAATTGTTCACACGCCTTTTATATCCTTGATACCCATGTACTAGTACACTTCTTATCCTCACTGGGACAACTTTGGCATACTAATAGGACAATCACATGTTCCTAATGAGGCAAAACTCAGAATTTGTTGACAACTATGTGCTACTAGTTTGATCTAACGATGACTAGCATAGATAGCAGTAGCCAGCTAGTGCTCAGTTTTGCCTGGCTAATACTGTAGTTATTCTATGAGTATGCTCATGAAGGACAAAGACCAGTGAGAACAAAGTGTATGCGGTACTAGTACAGTATATGGACCTTAAACTGCATATCAAGGATATGGAATAGATTCCCAAGCGACTTTCCCTACTGAGTCGTACTGGTATGGTGGGCTGTGTGGTATAGGATCGGATTGTGGGGTGACAGATGGATGGGACTCCCCCACAGAGATTGACATGGGCGTGGTGCTGAATGCAGATTCCTCCGAGTAAAGAAAAGCGCTGATATTTGCCCCACAGGTGTTTATAGTTCAACACCTCCTCATTGGTGGAGCTGGTTTGTTTTCAAAGGAAGTTAAAAGTAAAGGCTGACAAATGTCTGGCGAGGCTATGATTCATATTCAGGTCGTTGGTGCTGTTAATGATTAATCGTTTGTTATGTGCCTAAGCAATAAGGAAAGAAAGGCGTTCTTTACAAATGGTGTGGCCTGTCTACCTTTTGTCAAAGTTCATTGCTCCTACTACTGAGCACTAGTACTTCACGTACTGTACACAACACTAGAATCGCTTTAAATCTCTCATTTTCAATTTCAAGTGAAGGAATTTTCATACATGTGCTCTTCTATTGGATGGAGTAAGACTGTTAAGATATTCCTAATGTTGTGCCTGGTGAGTGTAACTTTGCACTTAACTGATGTGTTTGTGCATGCCTGCAAGTTACCATGACAGATTGTACCATTACAGTAAATATACTATAATAGACACGTAATGTTCAGGTGTGCCAGGGAAAATGATCACATTTGTCATTTTACTGATTTATTGTTTATTAATTTAAGTTTGCTCTGCTTTCTATGCCAGTGATATATAGCGACAGGTAGAACAATTAAATACCTTTCCACTAGATAGCAGAAGTTACATAACGCAAGCTTGTGTCACCTTTTGTGACATTTTTTCTGAGGAAAAATATGTGCCTCAAATTAAAATATATGCCTACCATTTGCAGTAGCATTCAATTTTGTTAACCCTGCCCTTAACGATCGTAATAATAAACATCTCAAAATTAATCTTTTTTCAAAGTGAAAGTGTTATTGCCCTTAATTATCATGAGATTTTCTAAAAAAAAAATTGAATGTATGTGTTCCTATATTTTGTATGCAATCAAAACAGGCTTTTCCTGTACACCATTAAGGGAAATTGTAACCATTTCAAAACTTAATTCGTATATGAGAACCGGTGCCCGGACCCAGTAACATGCCAAGTGTCACACTGACTATTGCTGATGATACTTGAGATAAAGGTGAGCTTTTGCACCAGTGCGTGAACAGCAGCATATATACTTCAATTACTTTCAGGATCACCGGCAGTGGCATTTATACCGTGCACAACCAGTTATCTTTATTCTCTTTATGTGGTCAAATAAATTTGTTGACATAATTGTTCAAATTAACACTGACTGTGATCTTGTAAGGCATCCAGTTGTTATTTAAATATTTAATGAAATACAATATAAATAAAGAGGTTGGGTGAAATGGTAAGCTATTTTAGATTGATACACTAATAAGTGTAAAACTATCCATCTTCATTAAAATGCTGTGAACTGAAGTGAGGCAGTTTGAGACATGAAACTGAAAAGGAGTCCTATTCTGGCCAGCTGTTGCCAAACGTGCGGCGACAAAGTATTGAGCAAAGGCTGTGCATAATTCCGGATGCACTGGAATACATTTTTTTTTTGAAACATAAACTACAAAATTTAAGTCTCCCTTTATTGTCAGCCAGGCTATCAACCAGCACATGTTCAAAGCGAAAGAAACTGCAATGTTTTCTTCATTCAGTGCTTGAGAAGAGGCAAGCGTTGTGGCAGAAAAACGTGTGGCTGTTTCACCATGACAACACACCTGCTAATAATGCCCTAAGCATCTGACAGTTCCTGGATGAAGTAGCTTCCCTACTCACCCAACTAGGTTCCATGATATTTTTTTTTTCTCTTTCCAAAGCTCAAGAGGGTCACGAAAGGGACCCATTTTGAAGACAGCCATTGTATTTGAATTGCTAAAGAGCACATCTTAACCAGGGGTGCTAATAATTATGGTGTGAAGACTCAACTTGCAGAACGTCATTTTTAAAAAAAATTAAAACTATTTTCGTACTAGCAGAAATCTGGACGAAATATTGCATTTTGTCTTCGCTTTTTACGTGTATTTAGGAGAGAAAAAATCTCCATTCCCTTCTTCACACAAATTAGTGAAATATTTGGTTGCTACTATTCCCCATGCCATCTCATCCCAAAGTCTACCTCTTGTTTAAAAATATCTACAAAAACAATGAAATGCAGCAAAAATTAAAAGTAAATAACTTGACGAGATGATAGCCTACATGACTTTTTACCGTCCTAGTGACTTTCTGAAGTAATGTGGCCCGCGACCACAATGAAATCCCTTCTCTAATGCTGTGGGCATGATGGACTTTTTGACAGCGTGCAAGCTTCCTCCCCTTTTTCTAAAGCTTCCTCAATTAGCGTGCACAGCATGTAGATGTTGACGCGTTAGAAGTCTACGGAAGTCAATACAAAAGCAGCCCAGGTGAGGCCGGGAATCACCTCCTCTTCCTCCTCCTCTTGTCTTCCCCCCTCCTCTTTTGCCAGGTAAAAGCGCACGGCGGCGCGTCTCCTCCGCACCACCTTAGTTGGACAAGCGCACAGAACGAGGCTGCTGGACGCCTTTCACGCGTGTAAATATGAGACAAGTTGAAGTCACGTCACGGACTTACTAAATGGGGCTTCTCCTACTGGGCCTGATTCTCCGCTGCTGGATCACCACCGTGGAGGGTGAGCACACTACAAGAGTGTATTCTGTGTGTGTAGTGTAAACAAAAAGCGCATGTGTGATACGCGATAACGACTATCCTCTTGTTTGCGCCCTCATTCGTATAGCGTGTTTTGTCATTTATTACACCTGGCCGTAGTAAAAGCAACGGTAGAAACGTCAGCGCCGTTTATCGCGGGGATACTTCGAGATGCTCCCTGTGATAGGTGAACATCTGCAGTTTCGAGATCCCATCGAAAAAAAATATTTTTTTTTATAGTTTTATCCTTCTCACATACACCAAAAACATTCACATTTTATATTTAAAAAGTAATTTATTAAAACCAAGGTTATTAAAGTCAATAAAAACTAACGAAAAAACTAAACTAGAAAAAAAATAACAAAATTTGAAAAAAATAAACATGAAAATGCTTTTCTCTTTTTTTGTCACTCAATATCATACATGAGCTTTCGGGGTTCCTTTTAAATATATTTATTTAGGTGTTGTTGTACATCCATAACTACAGAAGAACAAAGGCTATTTTTTCAGAATAGGAATTTACTTTTACATGATGCTTAGTGACCTTTTTTATGTTGCACTCAACAAATATGACATGTAAAAAAAATACTTTTAATTATAAAACTAATAAACTCTAAACTAAAACATTTTTTCCAAAAAACAATAAACTTGCTCAAGAACGAATTAAAACAAAAATCAAAGCAAAATAAAAATCTCAAACTATTGTAACATGAATTAAAACACATTTGTTTTTTAATATCCCGAAAGACTGTCATTCAATAACACTTCAAGCTGTTTATTTTTCTCTCTCATTTGAAAGTTATTGTAAAACACAAAACAAAATAGAATTTCACATCTTATATTTAAACCCCCAAATGTTCAACCCAATTTGTCTAAGTACACTAGTTTAATGGTAACAAACAGTATTATGTGAAATGGCACCGATGGGTTCGTGGAAATTAGCAAAGATGTTGTAGCATAAGCCTTCATACAAGTGCAACTTTAAACACACGCAGCAGCCACACATACAATCATAGCATACAAGAAGGTTGTAGTTCAAAGCCTTGATTGCTCTTAAGCATAGTGGTAGCGGTGTCTATTAGTCATTTCAGTGCAAGTAGTTAGAAGCGAGGGGCTTGGATGATTCTAGTTGTTGAAGAGATTTATAATGAGGATCCATCTACCGTTTGGTTGTTTGGTGTCAGTCAACCCTGGGTGGTTACAGTATTTGTTGCCGGTGTTGTGCTGCGAACCTTGCAAGGCTAGAATAGCAGCTCGGGAGCCAGCGGTGATTCTGTAAAAACGTACCATGGCCATCCAAAACGACTGACCTTTTAAATGATTTAAATGATTTTAAATGAAAAGAAGAAATCTTCAATCAGCACGAATAGCATAACACACGTGCACATGCACGCACACACACAAACATGCGTACCAAAAAAAAAAAAGTGTGTGTTTTGTAGGTTCATGTTCAGCTGATAGCGCTGCAACGTGTGATCTATGTCTCCAGCTTGGTCCACATTGTGCCTGGTGTACACAGGAGGTAAGCAGCAGCATCCTCAACCTCAGAATACATTCAAAATCTGTGGGGTTTTTTTTCAACATGACATGATGTACATTTTCTTCTTCTCAGAATTTCACTGACTGGTTGTCAGTCAGTGAAAGATGTGACACACCGGAGCACTTGCTGGAAAAAGGATGTGCTGGGAGCCTATTGGAGTTTCCCATTTCTAAGGGAGAAATCCTCCAGAATCAACCACTCGGGAAGAAGAGTGGCAACCTGAACCTCACACAGATCTCCCCACAGAAAATGGCCCTCAAACTACGACCTGGTATGCCATTTTCATATTCAGAGATATCTCTTTTCAGGATCTCCATGAAGCACATTGGCTTTATTTTTGAACAGGCAGTCAGGTGACTTTCCAGGTGAAAATCCAACACACTGAAGACTACCCTGTTGACCTCTACTACCTGATGGACTTGTCAGCATCCATGTTTGATGATCTGAACATGATCAAGGACCTTGGCTCTACCCTGTCCAAGGAGATGGCCAACCTTACCAGTAAATTTCGCATGGGCTTTGGTTCTTTTGTGGAGAAACCAGTTCTGCCCTTCATCAAGATTACAGAAGAGGAGCTCGCCAACCCTTGCAGGTATCACAGAGGCGGCCAATTCTCCTTCTACATCGCCACAATGTTAGTTAAATTGACTTCAATCTGATCCAGGGGACCTGGATGAGCTTAAAGTTGACTTCATGTTCTTGAAAGAAGAGCAATAGCCATACCGCAAAAGTAGCATTTGTAGTGGTTGTTCTAAGAATGCTTCTCAGAGCTTCTCTTTTAGAAAGCATTTCACATGTACTTCAAGGTGGCAAAAGTCGGAGGCTCCTCAATGGCACTATTGGTAAACAAACCCTTACATGTCATTTGACTAAGGCAGAGCGTTTGAGGAAACGGAGTAAATGACTTAAATGGTTATTTGAGCTGTATTTTGAATGTGTGAAGTGTTAGTGAAAAAGAAGATGTTACTTAAGGTAAATTGTTTGGAAGTGAGATGGAACACATAGACGTGAGAGAAATTCAGACATAATGAATAAGAATGGACCGGTTAATTTACTTTTCTGTTCCTCTGATGAACTCATTCAGTACCAGCCAATTCTGGACCAAGTCTGAAAAGACGTTTAAAAACGTCTTTGGGAGTGAATGAGTTAATGGCGCACGTGCTCTTTTGATGGTGAAATGGCGAGGCACACTGTCGTTTACTATCAACCATTGTTTTGCTAAATATGCATTGCTATGAGAAAATGCCTTCCACCAACTTGATGATGGAGGTTTGGCTCCTAGTCGGTCCCCTGAGAAGTTGCCACTACGCCCACTAGGCAGTCTTGCGAGAATCTCAGCACAGCTATTTACGACATCCACTCGATCCATCTTCTTCATCCACCGGTTCCATTGGATGAATTTGGACTTTTTTAAAGGAAAATGAAAAAAAAAAAGTGAACCTTTCGGTGTATATCTGGCGGCACGAGCCCATTCACAAGTTTTTGTCATTGTTTCATTTTAGGTCATAGCAGGCGTCAATCACTTTTCTGCCACTTGAAAATATTGTGGTACTTATTGCCACACATGTCGGGATTTGCGACTGTCTCAAAAAAATAAACAAACAGGGGAGACGTTTTCAGATTGGTGATTTATTTTATTTGCAGATTGAAACCATCACACTGTGACATATTACTCAACATGTAATATGTACAAACTGAGCTGAATCTCTGGAGATCATTTTTGAAATGTTTTTTGCGGTGCCTTTATTTTTGTTACAGGAGCGCAGACGCGACCTGCTTGCCGACGTTTGGCTACAAACACGTCTTGTCCCTTACGAGCAACACGGGCAAGTTCAACGAGATGGTCTCGATGCAGCACGTATCTGCAAACATTGACGTTCCAGAATGCGGCTTCGATGCCGTCATGCAGGCAGCTGTTTGCGGGGTAAGGGCGACATTTCAGCTCAGACAGAAGAAGAGTGAGGTATGAGATGACAAAAGTAAAAGCAAGAGCAACGTTGTTTTCCTGATAGGACAGAATAGGTTGGAGGAATGATTCCATGCGTTTGCTGGTGTTTGTCAGTGATGCTGACTCACACTTTGGGATGGACAGCAAAATGGCCGGCATCGTGATTCCCAACGATGGCCAGTGTCACCTGGACACCAACAATGAATACTCCATGTCCACAGAGCAGGTTCTGACCCCATTCATTTTCATTTTGCTCACACCGAACCCTCCACGGCAACCAATTACCCCTGCTCTTCATGCTTTGTATTTTTCTCATTAGGAGTATCCAACTCTGGGCCAGTTGATTGATAAAGTAGTGGAAAACAATATCCTACTGATATTTGCTGTGACGGAAAAGCAGAAGCTGAACTATGAAGTAAGGTCCTTAAAGGTTTCACATTATCGAAGTACGGTGAACCACCATTTATTTATTCTGTGGAATATATTGCCGGCACGCCCTAACAAAGGTTCGCTATCTTAAGGCTAATACACGATGTGAACGCAATAGAATGGCCTATTTGTAATTAGCTACTGCTCTTCACACACTTGGAGCAGCAACACATACAAACAGCATGTGGAAAATGAAAACGATTGCTTTACATATCATGATACAGGAAGAACACAAAAGATGAATGCCGATGTAGCGTCCCGGTTCACTGTACTAAAGATGCCAGCCTCGCTATTTGCATGAATGCATCTGCTGCTTTTTCCCACTGTCATAGAACTATGCAAATCTGATACCCGGTGCCACCGTAGGAGTCGTGGCCATGGATTCTCGCAACATCCTCGAACTGATTCTAACGGCATACAAAGTGAGTGTGAAGAAAAAGCTCATGGTTGGAAGAACTTTCCGAGGCGTTTTTCTTAAAATCCCTCTTTCATTCTTTCTCCTATTACGCTTCCTTACACCTCCCGGGAATTTGCGTCAGCATGTTCCACTGCAAGTCTTGTCTTGTCCAAGCTGTTTGATGTGTTTGTGTCTTACTCATTTTTTCTCGGCAACTTGTACTTCCTCGTTGTGCTTTTGTGCGTATCCAGCTCGCAATGGCAAACTTCCCATCATTCAGTGACAGTTCCGTGATTTGGGCACAATTCTAGTCTGTCTGCTAACTAAAGCGTGACCAAGAAGTGGAGACGTTCTTATTGTGGTGGTTAATGTATACACATAAATCTTGGCAAGCAGTTTGAGCTTTTATTCCATGTGCTTCGTATCAGGTTTAAGGTCCATGTACTGATATGCTCTTCGTTCTCAAGGCGAGGACAATTCAATGCACTAGTAGAATAATTTGGGTGCACTCTTGTAGAATAACTATATTTTTTCTCCACTACTGAATGATATTTTTGCACATGAGTAGGATAACTTTGTTATACTAGGAAGACAACTGCATGTTACCGCAAAAAGTTGACATTTGTGTGCTACAAGCACTACTAATAAATCAGAAGATTTTAACTTCTAAAATGTATCATGTTTACAAGAGAATTTGATGAGAATTTTATGTTAACACCCCAGAATGTTATACTAGAGCATAGTTTTGCATCGCTCGTAACATGTAGTTCGACGAGTATGCCAAAGTTGTCCTCTTGTGACGAGTGGATGAATATCAAGGATACTGAATAAATGTTCAAATTGTTTTTTTTTAAAGTTTCAAATTCATTCCTCATTATGAATGTTTTTTTCTCACTCCTGCCTTCCACTCTTTTATGAGATTTTGACACTATTAGGACAATTTTGACATATTAGTAGGAAGACAATTATATTTCCATGTTAGGCAAAACTACTTTTTTGTTGCTAGGGCATTTTGTTGTTAGTCAAGTCAAGTCAAGTCAACTGTATTTATAGAGCACTTTCAAACAGCCATCGCTGCAAACAAAGTGCTGTACATGGATCAATTGAACATATGTATGATAAACAGTAAAACAAATCGGTAATAAAGACGGTAGAAAGCACCAAACAGTAAAACCGAGAACAAATCTAAGTCATAAGTCATGCTGAGTCGAATGCCAAAGAATACAAGTGAGTTTTGAGGAGGGTTTTGAAGATGGGCAGCGAGGAGGCTTGCCGAATGTTCAGTGGGAGGTCATTCCAGAGAGAGGGACCAGCAACAGAAAAGGCTCGATCGCCTCTGAGCCTCAGTTTAGTTCTTGGCACTTCTAATAATGTCTGGTCCACAGACCTGAGGCGCCGGGCAGGTGTGTAGGGGCGGATGAGCTCAGAGAGGTAAGGTGCCGCGAGATTATTTAGAGATTTGAAAACAAATAAGAGGATCTTGAACATAACTCTAAAATGTATGGGGAGCCAGTGAAGGGATGCCAGAGTAGGAGTTATGTGCTCCCTCTTACGAGTACCAGTCAAGAGGCGAGCAGCGGCATTCTGGACCAGCTGAAGGCGCTTAATGGAGGACTGGTTGACTCCAAAGTAAAGGGCATTGCAGTAATCAAGCCGGGATGTGACAAAGGCATGAATTACTGTCTCAAAGTGTTCATGAGAGAGGAGAGGTTTTATTTTGGCCAGCTGTCTGAGGTGAAAGAAGCTGGATTTAACAACAGCACCAATTTGCCGATCAAGTTTGAAATCACTGTCCAGTT